>JARYGA010025004.1:0-149038 GCA_030545235.1 Helianthus tuberosus
AGCGGCGAATCCACCATGCTTTTATCATACACACGCCTCGTTACTTAAATCACTTACTCAAACCAAACCACCAAAGTAAAATGTTTACGTATAATCAATTGTCAAAATGTTTATGTGAAAACCATGTCTAATGTTTATGTCTAATGTAAATCATGAATTGTGTATGTAAATGTCAAAATGTTTATGTATGGTAAGTGAAATATATCAACTAAACCATATGTAAAATGCACAAAAACAAGGTATTAAAGTAAAACATGGTTTAAATCAAAGTTATGTTTTGTGTAATAAATGCATGCTATACTGATATAAACATCTATGCGGTATTGTGAAAATTCATACATCCAAGCCTTGCGACAGTCGGATAACCCTATTAGTAAAGGTTACCAATTAATGTATTCGGATTCGGTCATTCCTTCCATCCAAACAAACCCGAGATTACAGGAATGGGATTTGTCAAGTCCTATGGTACCACTACCTACTACCGAGCGGCATAATCGGTGTTAATGAATCTACATTGTCCCATTTAAACAAACCAAATGTCATACCAAAATGTAAGTATGTGATGAATAAAATAATGTACTAAGTATCCACACAATGGGCATACATAGCATAGAATGTAATGTAATGTAAAATAATGTACTAAGTACGCACACAATGGGCATACATAGCATAAAATGTAATGTAAAATAATGTACTAAGTACGCACACAATGGGCATACATAGCATAAAATGTAATGTAAAATAATGTACTAAGTGCGCACACAATGGGCATACATAGCATAAAACACAATGAAATCATGTACTATAAATGTACTAATGAACATAGCAAGTATATGATGTGAAAACAGGAAAGCATGAAAGTAACAAGTAGGCACATGTGTTCCACCCCAAAATGTTTGGAAAATAGTAAAAGAGGGGTCTATGTACTCACTTGAGATTGCTCAGTAGTCCTTGAGTAACAACCAAACAATGCTAGAGATCACGGAAATCAAACGGCACCTAGTATAGGTAACTACATTAATAAACCGGACCTAAATCGGAAGATCGGATAGAATGAGGGCTTGTAAACCAAATGAGTATGAGAACTCATGTAATATGGTTTAACAAAGCCTACATACTAAATGAAACCTAACCTAAGTGCTTACGACCCATTATGACCCGCTTAGGTAGCTTATGCCACTTTAACGCGTCGTTCGCATAAAACGCGTTCGGAACGCCTAACTAGTCCTATGACAAGTAAAATATGCCATAACATATCTAATATTGTTACCAAATCAGTTTAGATGTCAAAAGTTACGTTACATATGTTCAAAATTAATTTTGGCGTCAAAGGGGTATTTTGGTAATTTACCTAAGGCATATAAACTACCTATCATACAACTAACTAAACGTCGTGACCATAAGGTATAACCTCGGAAGGTTATTCCCTATATACTATGGTCACCTAATGTGTTTGGTCGGATCCTAATGATCGACCGAACGGGTCCGGTTCGAAAGTATAAGCGATTGTTTAGATCGCTTACCTTACGACCCTATATAAGCACTAAACTAAAAGTGACGAGCTAAGCATGTTAAAACATGCTTAACTAAGTTTAGAAAATAGGTTTGGTATCAAAACAAACGGTTTTGATACCCAAGAGTAGTTTGGTTACAAAATACGCGTAAATGCGCATTTTGGCCGAAACTACGACTCGTCACTGAGCCTAGATAATGTGGTAATCAGTAGGTATAGTCTCTAGGGACTATAACCATCGTGATTACGCTCACGTTATGAAGTTCAAACGAATTCGCGTTGACCATAATCTAGTCAATGCAGAAAGTCAAACAAAGTTTGACTTTCAGACTCGAAAAGCGATAAAAGAATGAAGGAACACTTACAAAGGGTCCCCGGAAGCTTTGATTTCTCAAGTATTCTCAGGTATGAAGTGATTTCACCTCAACTTAGAGAACTCTCAAGAAATCAAGTGGGTTTTGAGTTGTGATGTTGGTGGGTATTTATAGGATTTGCAAGACCGTTAGGATCGTTTATCGAATAACGTGCTTTGATCTTGTCCATACATGTGCACTCATGGTATTGTAATACCATGGGCACATCAAAACCAGCAAATGGTATTGAGAAAGTTACAAAATAGCCCCTAAACTTCAAGTTAAGTGATGAAAATGGACCTGCAAATGCAAAAATGGTGTTTCTGCCCAGATGAGGTGCTCGCGTAGCGCCACGGTAAAGGAATAAGTTTCTCGCGCTACGCTAGCATGTGCCAGATTCAAAAAAGTTTCAAAAATGGCAGAAATGGTCCCTACAGCCCGTTTAAGCTATTTTCGATGCCTTTGAACCCCGTTAACCTCATTTCAAGGCTCTAAAATGAAGTCAAAGTATAGGGAACATGAAACATGTTCAAAAACATCTCGGATGTCGGCTCGTTTGGCCGTACTATTGCGTTGTTCGGTTAATTACGACGGAAGTCGTAACGGACGCAAAAACGGTCCAAATTGCGCGACAAATGGATTTTTGACTAGCCAATCATTAAAAAATAATATTTTAATGATCATATAAATTTTTGGATGTCCGGATGTATTCAGAACGTAAGATATGCTCGAAAGTGCAAACTTGTGCACTTTTTGACGCTTTTAGTCCCTGAATGAGCCAAAAGTTTATTTTAGCACACCGAACCCCTCAAAGCCTATTTCTAAGCTATATAAAGGATATTTAAGGTGTGTTTAACTTATGGTCATGTTCCAGAATGTCTGTTACAGTACAAATTGGCATACTTTCAAAGTTTGTCAAATTTAGTCCTTGTAGGCGATTTAACTCGATTTTGCCATACCAAAGCCTTCAAAACTTATTTCTAAGTTATGTAAAGGTTATTCAAGGTATGTTAAGCCTATTTCACTATTAAGGAGTGTTCGTTGCATTAAACGGGTTATATTTACGCATCAGTGCGCGTATAACCTTCCAGAAAGCGATTTAAAGCTTGAAATCGAACAAGAACTGATATGTGCAAAGGATACACGTATTTATACAAATCCCAAGTGTGAAATACAATATTTCATTGATACAGTATTTGTTTGATGGCCGTGGAGGCACAGGTGTCACAGTCTCCCCTACTTTAGGAAATTCCGTCCCGAAATTTATTCAGAGGAACTTGTGAGAGTTTAAAACATGAAGTTGAAAAGATTGAACAACACTGGTTAGAGTTCTTGAACTTCTAGTAACTTTAAATAACATCATGCTTACAATGTAGGAGGGACACTTATATAATAGTCTATTAAGCGTTATTGGTGCGTCCACCGTACCTCCATTACATCGTTCACATTTTGTTATTGTGGTCGCTATTGGTTCTTACACATAATAAGTTTTACTGGGTTTCTGTGCACTGAATTTTATAATTACGTACGCGTCCATAATTACACAATTCCTTGCATAGTCCACACAGTCTATTTTATAATGTGTAGGGGAAAACCAAATGAACAAATCTCGTGATGAATGTGACTAGACCACCATAGGGTCCCTTTTATTAAATCAATAAATGATTTTAATAGACAACCAAGGAGTCTTTTCAGCTTATATCATCACATGTCATTCTTAATCAGATTTTTGAATCAATCTTTTTTACTAGACCCCTAAAATGGTCTCTTACGAATCATGGAGTGGTACTATATAATCCAAGGGTCCTAACTATTACATAGAAGCCCATTAAGGATTTAAGGTAGTACCTTTTTGAATACCATACTACGAATCCCTCATATGAAGATATGAAAGATTCCACGAGGATTTAGATAACGAATATCCAGAGTATACAAAAACACAAAATGCATAAAAGAAAACACAAGATGCATAAACACATAGTCATATAACCACAAAGATTGTTTATCTAGATCTTTAATTTGTTAATTTGTTTTGCTAACAGAGCACATGTATTTAAAGCACATTAGGAATCCATCTTGTGGATTTCATTTGGTACTTTAAACATTATCAAGAATCTAACTATAAAGATAGAAAGATTTTTAAAAGAAAAATTCGATTTCGATTATAAGGAACCGAAATGTTCGAATTTAGGTACATAAGGAATCCAATTAAGGACTCTGATTTGAATGATAATCATCCACAAGGGTCTAAATGTGAAGGTAAAAAGATCCCATATGGATTTTAGAAGTTGAAGATGTTTTGAAACCTTGCACTTGATGTGCTTAGGTCAAAACATGAAGTAAAATGCTTATGAAGTTGAGATGCCAGATATGCCAAGGCGACATATGAAGCGAAATTTGAAAGTTAAGTCAATGTATGAAGAAAATATTTTTGAAAACTATGCATGGGGTTCTAAAAAAATGTGTTCAATGTTTTTGAAACCTTATATATAATACTTTTGAAATCATAAAGTAGGTGTACTAGGTAAGTATATTTATAAAAATGTTTTAAAATCATGCGAGATGAATTTTGAAATTATGTATAAGGTTTTTGAAAACATGAATGATGCTTTTCGAAATCATGCACTTGATAAGAAAATGTACTGTGTTAATATTGTTTTCAGAATATATGAAACATTTTGAAATTATGAAGGTTGTTTTTGAAAGCATAGCCAATGTTTTTGAAATAACATAGACAATGCATTTAAAAAAATTGTTTTCAAACTATATGAAATGTTTTGAGATCATGAAAATTGTTTTTGAAATACTTATACTGTGTATGTTGAAAAATCAAAACGTAATGGGTATGAGATTTGAAAATACCCTTAGTTATCTAATCCAAGGATTCAAAGGCACAGATGTGTAGAAGCATGATTACTCATAATGTCACTTTATTTTCTGTACTTTGTTTCTTAGAGTGAAACAAGTACTTAAAATTTTCGAGGGAATCATGAGCGATCATTTGAAAGAGAGAAATCACAAGAGTAGTTTGTAAGGTACATAGTTTCTTGATGTAGGTATCATAGGAAAAGTCATACACACATGTAACTACACTTGTATATTAGAATTATGAACAACAATTTATTTATAAACTAAACAGATTGTTTCACATTATAAGAAAATAGAAGAACAAAAGCATAAGACATCAACATCTTCTAGTCAGCCAACTGCTCATCCGTGGGTTGGATTTGCCTTAGCAAGCTTCGGCCATTTATTCACGAAATGACCCATCTTGCCACAGTTGTAGCACGATCCAGGCTGAAAGCGAGCTTGAGCAGGATTGGCTTGTGGTTGATTTGGACCACCTTGGTTCGGGTTACATCGATAAGCACTTGCCAGGTGAACAACTCGCCTACATGATACACACAGACGACACTGTAAGTGAGCTTGGTGATGCCCATTACATTTGTCGCATATTGGTGCCGTTCCCTTGTATTGCTTCTTAGCAGGTGGTGTTGCCACCCGGATGGGTCCTGCTTGATTTGGTACTGCTGTAGTTGGGCAAACCCTTGCCATATGGCCTATAAGTCCACAAATTTGGCATTTGCGGCACTTTACACTAGCCTGATGATAAAGGCTACATTGGTTACACAAGGGTGCAGTTCCGTTGTATGGCTTCCTAGCAGGGGGTTGAGCTGGTTGGTTAGGGATGGCTTGACCATTGTGAGCGACCACGGTGAAGTTCTGAGAAGCCTTTCACTTCTTTGACTTCTTAGGGGATCCAGTCTGTTCATCCATGGTCTTTGATTCCTCGGTTGGTTTCTTGGCTGATGGTGCTGTCACTTGGCTAGGTCTTGCCTGTTTTAGTGCAACCGTTGTGGGATTCTTTGAAGATTTATGTTTCTTTGGTTTTGGTGAAGGCTTGGCTTCCGTTTCCTTTGGTGATTCTTGAGTGGCTTCATCCTGGAGACAATACATGGCAATACCTAAATCCACAGTCTTCAGAATCACTTCGCTTAATCGCTGGGCAAATTTGGCTGTTCGCTCGGACATTTGACCGTTGCTGAGAGGAAGAGACATTCTAGAAGAAAATGAAAGACATTGGAAGAAACAAGTGAAAGGTTATCAGACAATCAAAACAGGATGGCAATGCATTAAAATTGCGATCATTTGTTTGTTACCTAAGGCAAACAAATGAGACGGTGACAAATCAAAGTAAATGGGTCATATTAATGTATCACTGAAGACATGCTCGCCTATAAGTGAACACTCACCCCAAGAGTTCCCAGGTAAGAGTGACTGGTCCGATACTGCAGATTTATACGAACACTCTAGCCTTCGACAGAAAACTCAGGGTACAGGCATTCACTCTTCCAGTTTGCACGTGTTCACATTATAAGACCCAAACTTTGACGAGATTTGAAAACTTAGAGGGTTCAAAACCTTACAATAGAGGGTTCAAAACCTAGTAATCAATCATCCTAGAACAGATGATTAGTTTTCAAAGCGGTTTTGAAATTTATGTTCTTGTTGTGGTTGTCGCCTAAGGATAGGTGACAGTATTGTTTTATGACTAAACGCAAGTAAACTCGCGTTAGGGTCCTAGGAAGGTTATAGACTAGGTCAAAGTATTACTAATAACCTAATTCCCTATAACCATGAGCTCTGATACCAACTTTTCTGTCACACCCCGACCACGTAGAACAACAAAACGTGGCGGAAAACATCGGGGAGTGTTGTAACAGAATCATTGTTTCATAACACATGGAAATTGAAATATTGTTTTATTGAATAAAAGAGTTACAATGTCTTGACAATCAAAGAAACATAACATAAATAACTAGTCTTGCATCTTTTATTGTCGCTAAAGCCCAAGTCCGCCTAAGTGTATCTTGATAAATCCTATGCATCATATCCTGAAACACATGTGAAAATAGGTACATCAGCATAAAAATGCCTGTGAGATACATAAGTTTTGTGAAATAGGATTCATGACTTGTAAGTTTAGGAAAAAGTTGTTTAGCAAAAGTCAGTCATGAACCTTGTAAATTGATTTGTTTTGTAAATCGTTTGAAAAACAATAAGTTCAGATGATATGTATAAATAAGAGAATAATGTATGGTTAAATGAAGAACGAAGTAAAATGAGTTTGTATAAGATAAGTTGTTTGTAAAACAATGTCTTGTGAAAAGTATGTTATTTGTATAAAATATTATATGTCTCAAATTGAAATGATTCAAATAACGCTATGATATGTAATACCATACAAACACTTATATATAGGAAGTACCAGCGGCGTATCCACCATGCTTGTATCATATTACACACACCTCGTTACTTAAATCACTTACTCAAACCAAACCACCAAAGTAAAATGTTTACGTATAATCAATTGTCAAAATGTTTATGTGAAAACCATGTCTAATGTCTATGTCTAATGTAAATCATGAATTGTGTATGTAAATGTCAAAATGTTTATGTATGGTAAGTGAAATATATCAACTAAACCATATGTAAAATGCACAAAAACAAGGTATTGAAGTAAAACATGGTTTAAATCAAAGTTATGTTTTGTGTAATAAATGCATGCTATACTGATATAAACATCTATGTGGTATTGTGAAAATTCATACATCCAAGCCTTGCGACAGTCGGATAACCCTATTAGTAAAGGTTACCAATTAATGTATTCGGATTCGGTCATTCCTTCCATCCAAACAAACCCGAGATTACAGGAATGGGATTTGTCAAGTCCTATGGTACCACTACCTACTACCGAGCGGCATGATCGGTGTTAATGAATGTACATTGTCCCATTTAAACAAACCAAATGTCATACCAAAATGTAAGCATGTGATGAATAAAATAATGTACTAAGTATGCACACAATGGGCATACATAGCATAGAATGTAATGTAAAATAATGTACTAAGTACGCACACAATGGGCATACATAGCATAAAATGTAATGTAAAATAATGTACTAAGTACGCACACAATGGGCATACATAGCATAAAATGTAATGTAAAATAATGTACTAAGTACGCACACAATGGGCATACATAGCATAAAATGTAATGTAATGTAAAATAATGTACTAAGTACGCACACAATGGGCATACATAGCATAAAATGTAATGTAAAATAATGTACTAAGTACGCACACAATGGGCATACATAGCATAAAATGTAATGTAAAATAATGTACTAAGTACGCACAAAATGGGCATACATAGCATAAAACTCAATGAAATCATGTACTATAAATGTACTAATGAACATAGCAAGTATATGATGTGAAAACAGGAAAGCAAGAAAGTAACAAGTAGGCACTTGTGTTCCACCCCAAAATGTTTGGAAAACAGTAAAAGAGGGGTCTATGTACTCACTTGAGATTGCTCAGTAGTCCTTGAGTAACAACCAAACAATGCTAGAGATCACGGAAATCAAACGGCACCTAATATAGGTAACTACATTAATAAACCGGACCTAAATCGGAAGATCGGATAGAATGAGGGCTTGTAAACCAAATTAGTATGAGAACTCATGTAATATGGTTTAACAAAGCCTACATACTAAATGAAACCTAACCTAAGTGCTTACAACCCATTATGACCCGCTTAGGTAGCTTATGCTACTTTAATGCGTCGTTCGCGTAAAACGCGTTCGAAACGCCTAACTAGTCCTATGACAAGTAAAATATGACTTAACATATCTAATATTGTTACCAAATCAGTTTAGATGTCAAAAGTTACGTTACATATGTTCAAAATGAATTTTGGCGTCAAAGGAGTATTTTGGTAATTTACCTAAGGCATATAAACTACCTATCATACAACTAACTAAACGTTGTGACCATAAGGTATAACCTCGGAAGGTTATTCCCTATATACTATGGTCACCTAATGCGTTTGGTCGGATCCTAATGATCGACCAAACGGGTCGGGTTCGAAACTATAAGCGATTGTTTAGATCGCTTACCTTACGACCCTATATAAGCACTAAACTAAAAGTGACGAGCTAAGCATGTTAAAACATGCTTATCTAAGTTTAGAAAACAGGTTTGGTATCAAAACAAACGGTTTTGATACCCAAGAGTAGTTTGGTTACAAAATACGCGTAAATGCGCATTTTGGCCGAAACTACGACTCGTCACTGAGCCTAGATAACGTGGTAATCAGTAGGTATAGTCTCTAGGGACTATAACCATCGTGATTACGCTCACGTTATGAAGTTCAAACGAACTTCGCATTGACCATAATCTGGTCAATGCAGAAAGTCAAACAAAGTTTGACTTTCGGACTCGAAAAGCGATAAAAGAACGAAGGAACACTTACAAAGGGTCCCAGAAAGCTTTGATTTCTCAAGTATTCTCAGGTATGAAGTGATTTCACCTCAACTTAGAGAACTCTCAAGAAATCAAGTGGGTTTTGAGTTGTGATGTTGGTGGGTATTTATAGGATTTGCAAGACCGTTAGGATCGTTTATCGATTAACGTGCTTTGATCTTGTCCATACATGTGCACTCATGGTATTGTAATACCATGGGCACATCAAAACCAGCAAATGGTATTGAGAAAGTTACAAAATAGCCCCTAAACTTCAAGTTAAGTGCTGAAAATGGACCTGCAAGTGCAAAAATGGTATTTCTGCCCAGATGAGGTGCTCGCGTAGCGCCACGGTAAAGGAATAAGTTTCTCGCGCTACGCTAGCATGTGCCAGATTCAAAAGAGTTTCAAAAAATGGAAGAAATGGTCCATGCAACCCGTTTAAGCTATTTTCGATGCGTTTGAACCCCGTTAACCTCATTTCAAGGCTCTAAAATGAAGTCAAAGTATAGGGAACATGAAACATGTTCAAAAACATCTCGGATGTCGGCTCGTTTGGCCGTACTATTGCGTTGTTCGGTTAATTACCACGGAAGTCGTAACGGACGCAAAAACGGTCCAAATTGCGCGACAAATGGACTTTTGACTAGCCAATCATTAAAACATAATATTTTAATGATCATATAAATTTTTTGGATGTCCGGATGTATTCAGAACGTAAGATACGCGCGAAAGTGCAAACTTGTGCACTTTTTGACGCTTTTAGTCCCTAAATGAGCCAAAAGTTTATTTTAGCACACTGAACCCCTCAAAGCCTATTTCTAAGCTATATAAAGGATATTTAAGGTGTGTTTAACTTATGGTCATGTTCCGGAATGTCTGTTACAGTTCAAATTGGCATACTTTCGTTGTTTGTCAAATTTAGTCCCTATAGGCGAATTAACTCGATTTTGCCATACCAAACCCTTCAAAACTTATTTCTAAGTTATGTAAATGTTATTCAATGTATGTTAAGCCTATTTCACTATTAAGGAGTGTTCGTTGCATTAAACGGGTTATATTTACGCATCAGTGCGCGCATAACCTTCCAGAAAGCGATTTAAAGCTTGAAATCGAACAAGAATTGATATGTGCAAAGGATACACATATTTATACAAATACCAAGTATGAAATACAATATTTCATTGATACAGTATTTGTTTGATGGCCGTGGAGGCACTGGTGTCACATTGGGTCCGCCGATGAGTAATCCAAGACTAAAAAGTCAACCGGGTAATAAAATTCATCAATTTTAACAATTACATTTTGAACCATCCCTCGAGGTAGCTTATGAGACAAATCGGCTAAAACAACCGTTGTCTCCACCCTAGCTAACGGACCAAAGTCATATTGGTCATATAAGCCCCCCGGTAAAATACTAACTCCGGCTCCAAGATCTAGCAACGCCTTAGCCATTTGAAAATTACCAACTTGTATGTTAATCAATGGCGTGCCCGGATCTTGGAGCTTAGGAGGAAGCTCCCCATTTAAAACTGCACTTACTTGCCCGGTTAAGTCCACCCGCTTAGGCATTTTCTTCCTTTGTTGCCTCTTTTGTGTACACAATTCTTTTAGAAATTTTGCATAGGCGGGTACTTGTTTTATTGCATCAAGGAGTGGAAGGTTAATTTTAACTTGTTTAAACATGTCCCACAACTCTTCTTTTTGGGGACCTCTTGGTGCAATAAAATTTTTTCTACCCGGGTCAAGTAAGGCCGATGGAAACGGGACTTGACTCGGTTCACCCTCAACTTTTTCATTCTTTTCGTTTTCACCCAACCCCGGTTTGTTAACATTTGTTTCTTTAGGTTTAACCAGTGAAACTTCATCATCACTATCATTACCCGTGATGTCCTCAACTACCCCCTCAACCAATTCGGGTGACAAATTGGCTTTAAATTCTTTTCCACTTCTTAAAACACTAACATGATGAACATTAACATTACCTCGTGACGAATCGTGTGACGGATTTACCTTGGTGTCGCTAGGAAGTTGACCCTTGTTTTTCTTCAACTCCGCCACATCGGTTGCCAATTGACCCATTTGGGTTGTTAGTGATTGGATGCTTTTGTCATGAACCTCATCCTTTTAAATTCGAACTTCATCGAGTTGGTTCCGTTTTTGCATCTCCGCTTGCATGCTTTTTAGCATGTCCATCATCTCATTTCCACCCGAAGACCCCCCCTTGTTCTTGACCCGTTTGATATTGCTTTTGATACCCTTGGTTGTTCCCACCTCGATATCCACTTTGATTGTTGTAAGGTTGGCGCGAACCAAAGTTACCTTGGCTACCTTGAAAGTTCGTGTTAGCTTGATTTGAAGGGTTCCCATACCGAAAATTTGGGTGGTTCCTCAACCCGGGGTGGTAGGTATTAGAATTCATGTTGTTGTAATTTCTACCACCCCCTCCTTGACCTTGAACCGCATGAACTTCTTCATATTGCCCTTCCACCATCCCTTGGCAATTTTCAGCCGCATGACCTATTTCATTACACAAGGCACAAACATCATAAATTTGGTTAGTAGTTTGAACATTACCATCATCTATTGCGTGCACTTGAGGTCGGGCAATGGCCGGTCGTGCTCCCCTCGATGCTTGAGCTTTTCTTTTTGATGTAATTGCCATGTTCTCCAAAAACTCCCAATCATCATTCTCGTAGTTTGTACCAAAAGTCCCACCGGTAATGGACATTAAATCACGAGCATCTTCGGCACTCAACCCCTCATGGAAGGCATTCATCAACTCCCAAAGTTCAATTCCATGATGAGGGCAATTTTTGATCATCATGTTGAAACGTTCAAATGCCTCATGGAACATTTCACCATGTTGTTGTTGAAAACTCCTTAACCCCTTCCTAGCATCGTTGGTCTTTTGGGCGGTATAAAATTCATCTAGGAAAATTTGTTGCATTTCCGCCCAAGTATAAATAGATGCCGAAGGCAAAGTGTAGAACCACTTCTTTGCCTTGTCCTCTAAAGAAAACTGAAACAAAACTAACTTTACATCATCGGCCGAAAAACCTTGACTCCCAAGAGTATTGAAAATTGAGTCATAGGCCTCCAAATGGAAATACGGTTCCTCCGTTGCTAGCCCTTTATATTTCGGCAAACTTTGCAAAGAATTTGTTCTCACTTCAAAGGTCCTCCCTTGATCATTATGAGGAATAACTACCGGTGAGTGATTTTGAGTGATTATCGGCCTAAAATGCGCTTCAATTCCTCTCGCATGTTCTCTAAGATGCCTTCTTGGCACCCCCAACCTAACCCTTGGTCGAATAGGACCCATTGGCCTTGGTATAGGCCCTTGTGGTACATGTGGTTGAAATTGTTGTTGTGGCATCGGTTGGTGTTGAATCGGCCTTTGGAATTGTGGTTGTACGTTTTGCGGTCGAACTTGTTCCAATGGAATAGGGCGTTGCACTTGTAGCCCTTGTGGTCTTGGCCGAATATGTTGTGGTAGGAGTTGTTGTTGTGGCATTCCACCTACACTTGCCATCCCTTGAGATTGGCTTTGCACATAACCGAACTCTCCTTGATCACCATAACTCCCATAAGCATACCGTCTTCATCATAGCCCTCAAAATCTTCGTATCCTTCTTCATATCCATCTCCCCCTATACCCGAAGTTTGCCCAAATGGAATGGTCGAGTATTGAAAACCCGACTGGTTTGATGGTCTAAATGTAGAGGTAGTATGGACAATAGTTGAACCTTGTGGTATTGTATAGGTTGAGGATGATTGCCCTGAAACTGGGAAGAAGTGAGTGAATGGTGGAATCGTAGTAGATGGGCTAAAGGTAAGACTGGGTTCGACTTGAGTAGTAATCGGTTGTGTAGTGTTGGATGGTGTAGTATCATGAGGTGGAGTAGGAATTGTAGTGGTATTAGGTATGGTTGTGTTTGGTGATGGGTGTGTGGAAGTAGGTATAAATGATGAGGTCGTTTGACCCGTTGTGGATGGTAATTGAGATTCTTGCATGATGTTTCGTGGTGTGATGGGTGATGTAGGTGAACCAACAATTCTGTTTTCTCTTACTAAAACACGATTTTTCCTTAATGTTCTTTAGATCTCCGGATCAAATGACAATGGTGACGCTTTGTGAGAGCCTCTAGTATGCATGCACCTGTAGAACCTGCACACTAAATACACCAGTGTAAACCTGAAAATAACAAAGCAAAACTAACAAACTGACACACGTTGCGCACTACTCCCCGGCAACGGCGCCAAAATTTGACGTGATTGTCGTGGTACACGCAAATTTAATCCCAATAACAACTATAGATAGTGGTAAATGGGTATCGAACTCAGGGAGTATGTGGAAAATATGTCGATTATATAGCTTTGCACTTAAACTAAAATTAACCTAATTTGCAGAAAGTAAAGATCAATAATTTGGATTGTTTGATTTTAAAACTAAATTAACTAAATAACTTCAAATCAAAGGTTGGTTGTAAAACAGATTAGGAGAAAGCAATCATCCTAAACTTTCGGTTTGCTTTTGACAATTGTGTTTAAATTCACTAGAAAGAATCACATAGACATGATTCATGTATAATTGTTTGTTGTGATAAAAGGGAACTAAGTACTCGGATTATGAAAATGCGAGGTTGTTACCCGATGACCAATTGATTAATATCCAACCCCAATCCCTCCCGTGATATCTCGATTGTCAACGACACCAAGAACGTACGGTTTAGAATATGATTATAACATCAATCAACAATTTACAAACAAACATTCACACACCATAATAAACAAACAAACATTGCAAGTCTATTATTCTAGAAATACGAATCCAAACACAAAAGTCATAGACAAACCTTCAATTCAGGATGATCACCATAAGTTTAGCCACACATAGCTTGGTGAATCATCATAGCAATAAGTTCAATGTTCATACGAATCGAAAACACAAACTAATCGTTTAGAATTGTTTGGAACCAAGCAAGAACAGCCAAAATCGCCCCCTAGTTGCTAAGAAACTGTCCAATCATCAGATAAAACCAAAAGACACCATAAAACTGATTTAATGAAGCAGTTACAGATTTTCGCGTCATGTCCACCGTAAATTACGGTACCATCGTAAGTTACGGTGGACCAAGTTTTGTTACGGTGATAAGTTCCTGGTTTACTGTAGAGATTTCGGCAACTTTCAGGGCCACCGTAAATTACGGTGGCCACCGTAATTTACGGTGGCACCCTGAATGTTGTGCTTTGTTTCCTCTTTCGTTCCACGTATGACCCGTTCATCTCTAATCCTTCCAAAGCTGTGTTTTCTCCTCTTTTAGCTCCCATAACATACTTGAAACATAAGCAATCGTAGTCATCTAATTCAAGATAATTACGCGATTAAGTAAAGGATTAATTCGTCTTTTAACATGATTAAGGGTTGTCCAACAGACCATCCGTCATGGATCATCATAAGAAACTTGCTAGATGATGATTAAACACATGATTTAGCAAGTGTGAGGATGAATCTTGTGAAATTAGTAATGATCATCCTTTATGTTAATCATGAACTTGAATATAAGCTTGTTTTAGAGTATGATGATTATTGGTACATGTTATATGTCTTGAAGATGAATGATTTCAAAAATAATCTTTTCAAGAAACCAAAGTTATTTATAAGATTTAACATGATCATGGTTTTTAAAGAAATTAATCATGTTCTAAGTGGTAAAACAAGGCAAGAAAAGTGTTGATAACAAGAAGAATACAAAAATAATTATTTTTAGAAAATCATCATGTAAGTTGTAAAGAACTAAAATCCACAAGAAAGACTTTTATAAACTAAAAACCATGTTTTTAGGGGTAACTAAACTTACTAAACAACATGTTAAAATACTACAAAATTTTACGAACTTTCAAGTTCATGACATAGTGTAAATTGCATATTTTTGGCTCATGGTAAGTCTTGATTAAATTGTTGATGATTGGTGATGAATTTTGAAAGAAAATGATATGCTTTTAAAGCATGGAAACCTCTATTCTTAAGGGGAAACTACGGCAAAATTTTTGTAGAAATTAAACACTTAAATAAAAATATTTTTAAACAAGTGTTTACAAGTAAATTTTGATCATGGTTTTCATATAAAAATTTTCCATAATTATTATTACAAAAATTACCAATATTGGAGGTTGATTTTTGATAAATAAAAGTGACTAAGTATATATTTAGGAAAATATATATTTAGATGTCACAATTTGTGTCTTACTTGTATATTATGTGTATTAGTTATATTATTTTAGGAACTTGAAAATAATATAACACACTAAAATACCAAAATTGCAATACAAAATATTACCAAAACTCCAAGAAAATAAATATAAAATTTATACCCAAATATTGGACAAACCGAATAAGGACTATGGACTATAAAAATATAGATTCCCGAAATAAATTCATATATTTCGACAAGTATGATAAACGGTATTTTGGAAACCAAGGAAACGAAAAATATGATTTTTACAAGTATTACAAAATATATCATATTTTTGTCAAATAGAAAATATATTATTTTTGAGTGGAGAAAAATATATATTTTCTTAAACAAATTGAAGATATAATATTTTGAGTGGAGAAAAATGTATATTTTCTTAAACAAAATAAAAATATATTATTTTTGGGTGAAAAATGGAAATATATATTTTCTAAAGTTGATCTTAAAAATATATATTATTTTGAGATATATGTATATCAACGTATATTATTTTTTCCAAGAAAGATTTATAGATATTTTTCTATAAAAATTCTCTTAAAATATATATATATATTTTAAGAATATAAATTTGGTGAATTTTTAGTTGTCTAAAAATAATATTCCAAAAAGTTTAATACAAAATTAAGTATAAAAATACTTAATAAATACAAGAAAATACGTATTCTCATACGTACAAATACACACCGGAATACGCCACCAATACTTGGCAAAATACACAAGTATAAAAATACACAAATATAATTATACCCATACTTGGGAAACATTCATGAAGGAATTACAAAACGAAATAAGTCAAAAATATATTAAGTTAACAAAATAAAAATATATTATTTTTGGGTGAAAAATGGAAATATATATTTTCTAAAGTTGATCTTAAAAATATATATTATTTTGAGATATATGTATATCAACGTATATTATTTTTGCCAAGAAAGATTTATAGATATTTTTCTATAAAAAATCTCTTAAAATATATATATTTTAAGAATATAAATTTGGTGAATTTTTCGTTGTCTAAAAATAATATTCCAAAAAATTTAATACAAAATTAAGTATAAAAATACTTAATAAATAAAAGAAAATATGTATTCTCATACGTACAAATACACACTGGAATACGCCACCAATACTTGGCAAAATACACAAGTATAAAAATACACAAATATAATTATACCCCTACTTGGGAAACATTCATGAGGGAATTACAAAATGAAATAAGTCAAAAATATATTAAGTTAACAAATATTCCAAATAATTGATAAATATAATTTAAGTTAAAATATTATTATTTTAACCAATAATTAAATACTTTGGAATAGTATAATGTACATTCAAGATATAACTCAAAGACACCAATTCCTAAATAAGTCATAATGCCTAAAACCAAGAGTCGTTAGATGACCTAGCCGTCTTATAAAACATAGCACGTGTGTAGGTAGTTGAACGACCCTTGGAAAAGAGCTTGAGTTACTAGACGGAAGAACGCAAATTAGTGAGTTCATGTCCCCCTTTTCTTTTAACTGTTTTCAGTTTTATAACTTTGGGGGTGAAGTACATGTTTCAAATGTTTCAAACGTTTACAAATGGTATGGTTAGCTAAGGAATGAACTGTTAGATCATGTGAATGGGTAGGCGTTAACTTAAGACCATTAATCCTTGTATAAGGACCGAGGGGCATGAGTGATAGATCTATTTGGGTGTTGCGAGCCCCATCCATGAGACCGCGAGTTGGACCATGTGGTGACTATGTTGTTCCCGCCAGGTGGCCCGGTATGAAATACGCAAAGGATTGAGCCTTCCTGCACCACTGCACACATATTAATGTATTAGCTACAGATTAATTGATCTGTTCATAGACGATTTCATACCGGTACACATGAACTCGCTCAACTTTTGTCGATGTTTTCAAACTACATGTATTTCAAGAAATTGACGGATCTGGAGGTGTTTAAAAGTTCAAGAAGTATTTCAAGAAGTTAATGTCATCCAAACTTTTGAAGGGTTTGACTTGGATGTCTTGTCTTAGATAAGACATACGAGTCAAAGCCTTGGTTTTTATTTATCGTTTGTTTAAAAGTCCTTTATGGAACTTGCTTCTATTTGAATGGTTTGTAAGTTAAACTCGAAGTTTGAGTGTTGGTACTAAACAATTTGGGATTGTAATATTTTGAAATGTATTAATGGATGAACATCATGTTTAATCATTTAGTTGTTTGTTATAATTGAATGCAATGATATTAAGCAAGTCACACAACATACGCTTTCGCAAAAGTCAGGGTGTGACAGTTTGGTATCAGAGCTTCGATTGTAGTGAACTAGGATTCCTTCTCGAGTCTAGACTACAATCCTTAGGACTCTCTCACGAAAATATTTTTACAAAATATTTTTCATCGCTTTTACAAAATTCCAAGATCCATGGAACAAACATTTTACAAAGGAAAGACAAGAAACACGAACAAGGACATAGTCAGTGGTTTAATTTGCATGGGGTAGACTTGTTAAGTTAGAAAAAGTCTCACGTAGGAGTGACGTGAATACATGTTTAAGTGATGCCCATCTTTGCTTGCATATACCGAGTGATAGTGGTTAACATATGTGCATATGCCATGATTATTATGTTACAGGTACTTATGTCTTCGTCTGAGAGATGCTTGTCAGAGGAACTGACCCATGGCGGTTGTATCGGACGATGAGATAGCACCGGAGCCTGAGGTTCTCACATCGGACACAGAGAGCGACCCTGAGATGATATCCGACGATGAGGACGACTTCCAGCCTTTTGCTTTGCCAGATTTTTGTCACAGCCTGACTTTTGCGGAAGCGTATGATGTGTGACTTGCTCAATATCATTGCATTCACTTATAATAAACAACTATATGATTAAAACAGGATGTTCATCCATTCATAAGTTTAAAATGTTACAACACGATTCATTTAGATTTCAACCAATAAATCCACAAGTTATGTTACAAATCAAAAGTGGATGACATCTAAACTTGAAATTTACGTCTTGAAAACAACATCAGCGCCCAAGATCCATCTTGTTTCCTGAAATACATGTAATTTTGAAAACATCAACAAAAGTTGAACGAGTTCATGTGTTTCTGTATGAGTTCGAATAATCTTGTAAACAATTGTATATATGCCTTTGTAATCCGGTATGAAAGCGTCTATGAACAGATCAATTAATGTGTAGCTAATACATTAATATGTGTGTAATGGCATAGGAAGGCTCAAACTTAGCGGATTTTGTACCGGGCCTCCGGCTGGAAGACATAGTCACCACCTTCGGCCACTTCCGGCCCAGGGGTGGGGCTCGCAACACCCAAATAGATCTATCACTCATGTCCCTCGGTCCTTATACGAGGATTAATGGTCTTAAGTGTGTGCCTACCCATTCACATGATCTAACAGTTCATTCCTTGGCTAACCATACCATTTGTAAACGTTTGTAAACATTTGTAACATGTATTCCACCCCCGAAGTTATAAAACTGAAAACAATTAAAAGAAAAGGGGAGCATGATGTGACAACCCGTGATTTACGGCACCTAATTGCGTGATTAACAAGTAATTCACGCGATAATAAATAGTGTTTACAGCACAACTTAACTTAATTAGGCCTTTGGAGTGCCTAGGAACGTCTATCCGACTTTACAGTGCGCGAATGGTGATTTGCGGAGAAACATGCTAAACGTTAAGCCATAACGAAATGAAACCGTACGAAATACTGACAACGCCGACAAATACGGATTTTCTACGAGTATTTTATATTTATGAGTTAAATTTTTGTGAATTTATTGGGCTTCCGTACGACACAAACGCAAACAGGAACTAAAAACGCGATAGCAGGAAACGCATCGGCAATGAAACGGAAGCGACAGAGGCACTTGTCACCTTCAGAACTTACATTTTACGCTATATTTAGCTCTGTAATGAAATTTTAGTAGCTACAGTCGAAATCGGATCGAAAAACGGTTTAGAAACGACCTCTTGAGCAAATTTCGTGATTTTAACGCAACCGACGAACGAACACGTCAACCGTCAACTTCCGACGCTATTTTACATATCCTTGATCCTAAAATGACATTGTACGACATTACACGACGTTCGGGGTGCAAAACGGGCTTTAGAAACGAGATCGGACGGTTACAAAATGCTAGAAACAGGCTTGTGGGCCTTGGGCCCAAGCCCACAAAACTCTCACTATATAAAGAGTTTTAACCTACTCATCCCTCATTTTCTCCTTTCCTTTCTCTCTCTAACACCAAAAATTCTCACAACTCTTTCTCTCTCTAGAACAAGTCCAGCAGTAAGCCAGACGGAGGAGACCGGCGGCGATGCCGGCGACCGGCTGCGGCGGAACAGCGGCGACGCCACCGCATGTGGCGGCGGCGGTGGTTTTCCGGCGACCTCTTTTCGGGCTAACACCCTACCCCCACTAAACCAAACGCTCCCGACACGATGGCGGTGTCCGATTTTGGAGATTCTGAGTCGTTTGGGCTCACGTGCAACTCCGGCAAAGTTCCGGTCAAGATTCCGGCGATCACGTTTTAAAATTTTTCTTCCGTGCATGTTTAGATCGGGCCATTAGGGACTATTCTGCAAGTTTTCAAGACTTTCTATCTTCCGGCGAAATTCTGGTCAAATTCCGGCGAGTCCGTTTTGAACTTTTGACTTTGCAGATGCTTAGATCGGGACTTGAGGAGCATTTCTGCAAATTTTCAAGAAATTTTATTCTTCGGCGAAATTCCGACTTCTGACAAGGTTTTGGCGAGGTTCCGGCCGTCCGATTTCGACGAAAATTATATTTTTGGGCTCCTAGTGACCCGTAGAGTCCATACGAAACACTTTCGTCTCGGGTGAAAATTTAAGTTCGGGACGCTCTCGGGCTCGGGTCAACGCGGTCAACAGGTCAAACACGGGTCAAGAGACAGTTTTGGGTCATTTTTAGTGCTTCGGTTCTGTTTCGGGTCCGGTCAACCCTGGTCAACACGGGTCAAACGTGGTCAAAGCTGGTCAAACTCAGTCAACTGCTAGTCAACGCAGTCAACTCAGTCAACACGAGGCTCGGTAAAATTTAAACGATGCGAATTTTGTTATATTATTTATATAAATACTAATTTGACGCGAAACCGAGCTCAAACCGACCCGACTAATGAAAACGACAAATATTATACTAGCGAACTACTAACTACTTGAACTTGTATCCGTGTGTATACAAAATTTCATATAATAGTTAAAAAGCGAACCGACACGTGACATAATAGCTATTTATATGTTAGATTTATTACGGATAAAAGGGAATTGGCATTTTTGGAATATTTGATGGAAATATTAATATTGCCGTTACATTAAATTGTAGAGTTTTGAAAATGTTGTGTTTTGGCAAATATCGACAACTTGACTTGTCGGGTTATCCTAAAAACAGAGGAAACTCTGCCCGTTTTTCGAGAAAACCCGTAAACAAAACACGTTTTATTATGAGACGAAACTTGTTATCCGAAGAGCTTTTATAAAGGCAAATACGAATATAAAACCTCTTTCGACAAAAACTTACAACTTTCGATATCAAAGATTCGGAAATTATTTACAACAAATAAATATAATTATTATATTTATTATAAACTTCGGAATTTCGACAACTCCTTTATAAAGTCAATATAATTATTTATATTGTTTCAAACGCCGAACACACATTCGTTTATAAAAATAAATATAGTTATATATTTATTTTCAAACACGACAATCCGACGATTCTTTCTTGAATATGACTTTTTTACATTCACGTCAAACGCCTAAATGGCATAGACATACACTTTGATAGATATCATACGAGACGTATATATGATACGAATTGGTTATACGTTATTTTCATACAAACTTTTGTACATACACGTACGATTTCTCGAGACAACTAACGCGATTATGTCAATATATTTATATACTTTTATATAAATATTCATATATTTTAAACCTCACGAGAACTAAGTCTTTTCGAGACTTCTTAAATACCGACGAATAAACGATTTACGCAAGCATAACTTCTTCGCTTCTTTAAAGTTAACAACTTACTGTCGAATCGTTCGGCTAACGATTCGGTAGAGCTCGGTGACACGTAGTTAGTTACTACGTTTATTTAGAAACTTATTAGATATTCCGTGTTAGGAATATTGTAGAATGCACGCTAGCGAGTCTCATCTTGGAAACGACATCACGAAGTCGTAATTAGCTCGCTTTGCACAAGACTATTCAGGTGAGTTCATAACCCCCACTTTTTACTGTTTTACATTTTTGTAAATGTTTTCGGGGTGGAAAGACATGCACGTTTTGCAAAAGCATACAAAGTTTTGAACAAACGCAAAACTCGTATTTCTAAATCATATTACGAAGGGATTTCGAGAAACTCAAATGATTTACGAAAGGTTTATACTAAACATACGGGTTTTTACAAAACAAATGCGTATTATCGAAAGGTGAATGATTTTTCATGACTAAGGATGGGATCATCTGGTGATAATATTGAGGAAGGATCAGTCTTAGAGACTGAGGGAGGATCAGTCTTAGAGACTGGGGTAAAATACATGTACAATGATTACAGACACTTACAGACATTTTTATACATGGTATGGTTAGCTTAAGGAGGGTTTACTACTTAGATCACGTGAGTGGGTAGGCGCAACTTGAGGCCATTAATCCTCATTGTAGGACCGAGGGGCACAATGCGGTAGATCTATCTGGGTGTAGCGAGCCCAGCCCCAGGCCCAGCAGAACGGACCTCGGGGTGACTATGTACCCGACGCACAAATCCGCTAGGTTTGAGTCTTCCTACTTGCACTTCACACATATCAATGGCCTTGCAAACCATTGGTGATCTCTTTATTTCCTTATTTGCTACATACCAGGGACATATATACTTACGAAACTACTTGTTCATACAAATTAAATACCATGTTTCATACAAAATTCAAAGCACAGGATTATGCGGGTATGGAGTCAAAGTCAGGGTGGGCATTGACGGTTATACGAACATTACAAATACAAGACATTACAAATACATGGTTTTTATGAACATACTGTGTTACAAACACAACGTTTCCATATAACTTGGCAAGAAAATGACTTTTGATTCGTTTTCTCAATACTATTTCAAAAACCGGTTATTCCAAAGATTTATTTCAAATCTTTCACAACTCAAAAGATTTATTTCAAATCTTTTACAAACAAACTATGAACTCGCTCAACTTTATGTTGATTTTTCGCATGTTTCTTTCTCAGGTTGCATTTTCAAAACTATGGAACGGTTGGAATAGGGAAACCCATGGGAATTCGAGTACTTAGCGATGATCAATTTCTAGAAAGTCTTAGCTTTTTGCTTCCGCTGTGCAATGAAGATACCAGTCCAGTCACGCCAGCTCTGATAATTTCGGGGTGTGACAGATTGGTAGGGGCACAATGCGGTAGATCTATCTGGGTGTAGCGAGCCCAGCCTCAGGCCCAGCAGAACGGACCTCGGGGTGACTATGTACCCAACGCACAAATCCGCTAGGTTTGAGTCTTCCTACTTGCACTTCACACATATCAATGGCCTTGCAAACCATTGGTGATCTCTTTAGTTCCTTATTTGCTACATACCAGGGACATATATACTTACGAAACTACTTGTTCATACAAATTAAATACCATGTTTGATACAAAATTCAAAGCACAGGATTATGAGGGTATGGAGTCAAAGTCAGGGTGGGCATTGACGGTTATACGAACATTACAAATACATGGTTTTTATGAACATACTGTGTTACAAACACAACGTTTCCATATAACTTGGCAAGAAAATGACTTTTGATTCGTTTTCTCAATACTATTTCAAAAACCGGTTATTCCAAAGATTTATTTCAAATCTTTCACAACTCAAAAGATTTATTTCAAATCTTTCATAACTCAAAAGATTATTTCAAATCTTTTACAAACAAACTATGAACTCGCTCAACTTTATGTTGATTTTTCGCATGTTTCTTTCTCAGGTTGCATTTTCAAAACTACGGAACGGTTGGAATAGGGAAACCCATGGGAATTCGAGTACTTAGCGGTGATCAATTTCTAGAAAGTCTTAGCTTTTTGCTTCCGCTGTGCAATGAAGATACCAGTCCAGTGACGCCAGCTCTGATAATTTCGGGGTGTGACAGATTGGTATCAGAGCTATAGGTTACAGTGAATTAGGTTCCTGTTGTGATACCTAGGCTCTAACCTCACTTTCCTCTGGGAACTTAGACTATTATGACTTTGAATACATACAGAACGCCTAGTACTCGAATATGGTCTCCAACCGTTGCCGAAAAACAAACAGTCAAAATTTTGTTTTCAAACATACGCTATTGTGATGTTTTATACACGGTACACGAAACGATTACATACAGTACACAAAAATCTGAGAGTTTAGGAAACATGCATTTAAGACCTTCGGAACAGGGAGTCAGTCTGAGAGACTGGGAGATTCAGTCTGAGAGGCTGGGAAGGTAGTCTGAGAGACTAGGAGATTCAGTCTGAGAGGCTGGGAGGATAGTCTAGTGGGACTAGGAGATTCAGTCTGAGAGGCTGGGAGGATAGTCTAGTGGGACTAGGAAGTTCAGTCTGAGAGGCTGGGAGGATAGACTGGTGGGACTAGGAGAATTACTTGATTGCTTATTGGTGACTAACATGTTTATTTGATTATATGATTGATTATTTGCGCATGTGTGTGTTTATTAAAGGTCATCACGTAGGAACCGCGAATATTAACTCGGGCACACATTATTATCCATATTGTCTATGATATTCTAACTTCCCGAGCAGGCAGCCTACGCATAACAAAACGAGTGCACAAGAATACATGCAACTCAATTTTTACGTCAACGGATGTCGGGGTACATCACCTTCTACGCGGCACACAACGCTATTGCACAGGTATACGTGAAACTTAAGTTGTACATCAACGGAGGTTGAAGTACGACACATACGACTATCGAGGCAAGGCCTTTGAGAAGGAACGATGACGCAAATTTAACGACGACGCTAGATCCCTGTCAGCAAGAGAACTAATGATCAGGAAACGACAACTTGTCACGCGATCCTGCAACAACACGAATCACGCCAGGGAGAAGACGATTGTCTTCGCATCCCCCCTACCTAACTAATGACGAATACGCTATGTTCGACATTCCATGGTAATGTCACCTAACAATTGGTCGTCACACGAAACCCCAGGTAAAGTCCTCAAATTTCTTTTATTGAAATTTCGAATTTCACACTTACTGAGTAGATTTTCGTATCTCTACTCCTCTTAATGGTCATTGTATCACGATCAATTCTTTACAAGTTACATACATGGTTTTTCGCTGTGACCATACTGAAAGTTTTCTTGTCGATATATATCTTTATTATCGGATTGCACTAAAACCAAGTTCAGTTGTTTGAACTTGCCCATTACACACATTTACATCAGAGCATCATATGATGTATTGGGAGCATCATATTCCAAAATTCGTTTCGACAAGTGTTTCATTTATTCCGAGTCGAAATAAACTTGTTTGGCATTCGACTCCATTAAAATTGTCTGTTGAGTTCGACACCATGTGATGGTGATTTTCATTAGTTTGAAGCTTGCGCTAAACTTGTTTACGCATCTCATGCACGAATTTAATTAATTATTTATTTATTTGTTTTAAATCCGCTTCGATTTATCATAGTTAAGCGGTCTTAACACAATTGTGCGTTATGACAATGGTACACAAACTCATTGCATATTCCGGTGTACCTACTAACGGTTCTTTCAACATCAATCGAATATTTTACGATAATTATTGTTTCTTCATCTTCGACCGAAAACATTATTTCTTTGATGTTCCATTTTCAATTGAAAATCTTTCGATGTTTGTTGGAACAAACATTCTTATTTACTTCATTGCGCTTTCATTTGACTTCAAACACGGTGAATTTGTTTGATCACCGCCGTTGTTGAATTAATTAAGTCACTACGACACCTTGTGGTGTCAGTACAAACTTGTAGCTTCGGCTAACCATGATTGAGCGTTTCATGCAAAACACATGTGATACTTGTTCGATCACTCCTATTATTGAATTGTTTCATTCATTACGACACCTTGTGGCGTCGGTATGACTTGCAGCTTGCGCTGATCACGATCGAGTGTTTCATGCAAACTATTATAATTGAGATTGTTGATTCTAAGTTCATCCAGTGGATGTTATTGCTTCTAGAACTCATTTACATGTTATAAACGTTCATATGGAATTCGATTGGTCAAAGTTCCTGTTCATTGTTGGATCCTTGTTAACTTAGTCGCACTGGTGACTGTATCATTACGTCTCGTTTCCTTTGACATCAATTACTGAGACACATTTCTTTTAAACCGTTGGGATTCCTATTGTGGAGGAATGTTATTAAATTCACCTGATTCGAATAAGTCTTATTTCGATTACGCGGTCATTCACTTTGTTATTATTCTTACTTACCTGCGAACAACACAATTCTGAGGAGATAGCATAGTCTAAATTTCGAGGACGAAATTTCTGTAACAGGGGGAGAATGTGACAACCCGTGATTTACGGCACCTAATTGCGTGATTCACAAGTAATTAACGTGATAATAAATAGTGTTTACAGCACAACTTAACTTAATTAGGCCTTTGGAGTGCCTAGGAACGTCTATCCGACTTTACAGTGCCCGAATGGTGATTTGCGGAGAAACATGCTAAACGTTAAGCGATAACGAAACGAAACCGTACGAAATACTGACAACGCCGACAAATACGGATTTTCTACGAGTTTTTTATATTTATGAGTTAATTTTTTGTGAATTTATTGGGCTTCCGTGCGACACAAACGCAAACATGAACTAAAAACGCGATAGCAGGAAACGCATCGGCAACGAAACGGAAGCGACGGAGGCACTTGTCACCTTCAGAACTTACATTTTACGCTATATTTAGCTCTGTAATGAAATTTTAGTAGCTACAGTCGAAATCGGATCGAAAAACGGTTTAGAAACGACCTCTTGAGCAAATTTCGTGATTTTAACGCAACCGACGAAAGAACACGTCAACCGTCAACTTCTGACGCTATTTTACATATCCTTGATCCTAAAATGACATTGTACAACATTACACGACGTTCGGGGTGCAAAACGGGCTTTAGAAACGAGATCGGACGGTTCAAAATGCTAGAAACAGGCTTGTGGGCCTTAGGCCCAAGCCCACAAAACTCTCACTATATAAAGAGTTTTAACCTACTCATCCCTCATTTTCTCCTTTCCTTTCTCTCTCTAACACCAAAAATTCTCACAACTCTCTCTCTCTCTAGAACAAGTCCAGCAGCATGCCAGGCGGAGGAGACCGGCGACCGGCGGCGATGCCGGCGACCGGCTGCGGCAGAACAGCAGCGGCGCCGCCGCATGTGGCGGCGGCGGTGGTTTTCCGGCGACCTCTTTTCGAGCTAACACCCTACCCCCACTAAACCAAACGCTCCCGACACGATGGCGGTGTCCGATTTTGGAGATTCTGAGTCGTTTGGGCTCACTCGCAACTCCGGCAAAGTTCCGGTCAAGATTCCGGCGATCATGTTTTAAAATTTTTCTTCCGTGCATGTTTAGATCAGGCCATTAGGGACTATTCTGCAAGTTTTCAAGACTTTCTATCTTCCGGTCAAATTCCGGCGAGTCCGTTTTGAACTTTTGACTTTGCAGATGCTTAGATCGGGACTTGAGGAGCATTTCTGCAAATTTTCAAGAAATTTTCTTCTTCGGCGAAATTCCGACTTCTGACATGGTTTTGGCGAGGTTCCGGCCGTCCGTTTTCGACGAAAATTATATTTTTGGGCTGCTAGTGACCCGTAGAGTCCATACGAAACACTTTCGTGTCGGGTGAAAATTTAAGTTCGGGACGCTCTCGGGCTCGGGTCAACGCGGTCAACAGGTCAAACACGGGTCAAGAGGCAGTTTTGGGTCATTTTTAGTGCCTCGGTTCAGTTTCGGGTCCGGTCAACCCTGGTCAACACGGGTCAAACGTGGTCAAAGCTGGTCAAACTCATTCAACTGCTAGTCAACGCAGTCAACTCAGTCAACACGAGGCTCGGTAAAATTTAAACGATGCGAATTTTGTTATATTATTTATATAAATACTAATTTGACGCGAAACCGAGCTCAAACCGACCCGACTAATGAAAACGACAAATATTATACTAGCGAACTACTAACTACTTGAACTTGTATCCAAACGTGTGTATACAAAATTTCATATAATAGTTAAAAAGCGAACCGACACGTGACATAATATTGCCGTTACATTAAATTGTAGAGTTTTGAAAATGTTAGATTTATTACGGATAAAAGGGAATTGGCATTTTTGGAATATTTGATGGAAATATTAATATTGCCGTTACATTAAATTGTAGAGTTTTGAAAATGTTGTGTTTTGGCAAATATCGACAACTTGACTTGTCGGGTTATCCTAAAAACAGAGGAAACTCTGCCCGTTTTTCGAGAAAACCCGTAAACAAAACACGTTTTACTATGAGATGAAACTTGTTATCCGAAGAGCTTTTATAAAGGCAAATACGAATATAAAACCTCTTTCGACAACAACTTACAACTTTCGATATCAAAGATTCGGAAATTATTTACAACAAATAAATATAATTATTATATTTATTATAAACTTCGGAATTTCGACAACTCCTTTATAAGGTCAATATAATTATTTATATTGTTTCAAACGCCGAACACACATTCGTTTATAAAAATAAATATAGTTATATATTTATTTTCAAACACGACAATCAGACGATTCTTTCTTAAATATGACTTTTTTATATTCACG
Source organism: Helianthus tuberosus (assembly GCA_030545235.1). NCBI lineage: Eukaryota > Viridiplantae > Streptophyta > Magnoliopsida > Asterales > Asteraceae > Helianthus > Helianthus tuberosus. Next base: position 28,302 of record JARYGA010025004.1, read on the forward strand.
TCAAACGCCTAAATGGCATAGACATACACTTTGATAGATATCATACGAGACGTATATATGATACGAATTGGTTATACGTTATTTTCATACAAACTTTTGTACATACACGTACGATTTCTCGAGACAACTAACGCGATTATGTCAATATATTTATATACTTTTATATAAATATTCATATATTTTAAACCTCACGAGAACTAAGTCTTTTCAAGACTTCTTAAATACCGACGAATAAACGATTTACGCAAGCATAACTTCTTCGCTTCTTTCAAGTTAACAACTTACTGTCGAATCGTTCGGCTAACGATTCGGTAGAGCTCGGTGACACGTAGTTAGTTACTACGTTTATTTAGAAACTTATTAGATATTCCGTGTTAGGAATATTGTAGAATGCACGCTAGCGAGTCTCATCTTGGAAACGACATCACGAAGTCGTAATTAGCTCGCCTTGCACAAGACTATCCAGGTGAGTTCATAACCCACTTTTTACTGTTTTACATTTTTGTAAATGTTTTCGGGGTGGAAAGACATGCACGTTTTGCAAAAGCATACAAAGTTTTGAACAAACGCAAAACTCGTATTTCTAAATCATATTACGAAGGGATTTCGAGAAACTCAAATAATTTACGAAAGGTTTATACTAAACATACGGGTTTTTACAAAACAAATGCGTATTATCGAAAGGTGAATGATTTTTCATGACTAAGGATGGGATCATCTGGTGATAATATTGAGGAAGGATCAGTCTTAGAGACTGAGGGAGGATCAGTCTTAGAGACTGGGGTGATAATACATGTACAATGATTACAGACACTTACAGACATTTTTATACATGGTATGGTTAGCTTAAGGAGGGTTTACTACTTAGATCATGTGAGTGGGTAGGCGCAACTTGAGGCCATTAATCCTCATTGTAGGACCGAGGGGCACAATGCGGTAGATCTATCTGGGTGTAGCGAGCCCAGCCCCAGGCCCAGCAGAACGGACCTCGGGGTGACTATGTACCCGACGCACAAATCCGCTAGGTTTGAGTCTTCCTACTTGCACTTCACACATATCAATGGCCTTGCAAACCATTGATGATCTCTTTATTTCCTTATTTGCTACATACCAGGGACATATATACTTACGAAACTACTTGTTCATACAAATTAAATACCATGTTTCATACAAAATTCAAAGCACAGGATTATGCCGGTATGGAGTCAAAGTCAGGGTGGGCATTGACGGTTATACGAACATTACAAATACAAGACATTACAAATACATGGTTTTTATGAACATACTGTGTTACAAACACAACGTTTCCATATAACTTGGCAAGAAAATGACTTTTGATTCGTTTTCTCAATACTATTTCAAAAACCGGTTATTCCAAAGATTTATTTCAAATCTTTCACAACTCAAAAGATTTATTTCAAATCTTTCATAACTCAAAAGATTATTTCAAATCTTTTACAAACAAACTATGAACTCGCTCAACTTTATGTTGATTTTTCGCATGTTTCTTTCCCAGGTTGCATTTTCAAAACTAAGGAACGGTTGGAATAGGGAAACCCATGGGAATTCGAGTACTTAGCGGCGATCAATTTCTAGAAAGTCTTAGCTTTTTGCTTCCGCTGTGCAATGAAGATACCAGTCCAGTCACGCCAGCTCTGATAATTTCGGGGTGTGACACATGAACTCACAGATTTGCGTCCTGTCTCCTGTATACCCAAAGTATGTATCCTTACGCCGTGCGACAACCAACACACGTGCTGAGTTTTATTAGACGTTAAGGTCGTGTAACGACTCTTAGTCTTAGTTGCTTAGTAAGATTTATTTTGGAATTCTTGGTATACTTTGAGTTACATCTTTGATGTTCATTATATAATTCCAAGGTATATAATTATTAGTTAAAATAATATTATTTTAACTTAAATTTTATTTATTCAATTATTTGGAATATTGTTAAAACAATATATTTTTAAATTGGTTTATTATTTATTTCCACATATGTATTTTCCCAAGTATGGGTGTACGTGTACTTGTGTATTTTGTCAGGTATTGGTGGTGTATTCCGGTGTGTATTTATACGTATGAGAATACGTATTTTCTTATATTTATTAAGTATTTTATACTTAAATTTGTGTATAACTCTCCGGAATATTATTTTTTATGAAATCAAAAATCACCAAACTTGTATTCTTAAAATATATATATTTTAAGAGAATTTTTATAGAAAAATATCTATAAATCTTTATTGGCAAAAATAACATACCTTGATATACATCTCAAAAATAATATATATTTTTAAGATTAACTTTAGAAAATATATTTTTAACTTGTTTAAGAAAATATATATATTTTTCTTTACTCAAAAATAATATATTTTCTAATTGTTTTAAGAAAATATATATTTTTCTCCACTAAAAATAATATATTTTGAATTTGACAAAATATGATATATTTTGTATCACTTGTAAAAATCATATTTTTCGTTTCTTTGGTTTCCAAAATACCGTTTGTCATACTTGTCGAAATATGAATTTATTTCCAGAATATATATAAGTGTAGTCCATACGTCCGTTTGTCTGATTGTCCAATATTTGGGTATAAATTATATATTTTGTTTTCTTGGAATTTTGGTAATATTTTGTAGTACAATTTTGGTATTTTGGTGTGTTATATTATTTTCAAGTTCCTAAAATAATATAACTAATACACATAATATACAAGTAACACACAAATTGTGACATCTAAATATAGATTTTCCTATATATATATTTTCCTAAATATATACATAGTTATTTTCATTTATCAAAAACCAACCTCCAAAATTTGTAATTTTTGTAATAAAAATTATGGCAAGTTTTTTTTATATGAAAATCATGATCAAAATCTATTTGTAAACATTTGTTTAAAAATATTTTTCTAAGTGTTTAATTTCTATAAAAATTTTGTCATAGTTTCCCCTTAAAATGGAGGTTTCCATGCTTTAAAAGCATATCATTTTCTTTTTAAAATCATCATCAATCATCAATAACATAAACAAGACTTACCGTAAGCCAAAAATACGAAATTTACACTATGTCATGAACTTGAAAGTTTGTAAAAATTTGTAGTAACTTCATATGTTATTTAGTAGGTTTAGTTACCCTTAAAAACATGGTTTATATTTTATAAAACTCATTCTTGTAATTTTTAGTTCTTTACAACTTAGGTGGTGATTTTCTAAACACAACTCTTCTTGTATTCTTCTTATTACAAACATTTTTCTAGTCTTGTTTTAACACTAAAAACATGTTTAACTTCTTTAAAAACCATGATCATGTAAATCTTGTAAATAACTTTGGTTTCTTGAAAATATTATTTTTGAAATCATCCATTTTCAAGACTTATATCATGCATAAATAATCATCATACACAAAATCAAGCTTATATTCAAGTTCATGTTCCACATAAAGGATGATCAATATGATTTTGATAAGATTCATCCTCATACTTGCTAGATCATGTGTTTAATCACAATCTAGAAAAGCTTCTTATGATGATCAACATCATAAACACAAGAAATCAACAATCAAGTATCACATATACACTAAAACAACTTAGATTATTATGTTATTAAGCTTTATGTGAATGATCATTTTCTTGTTTCTTTGAGTTTCTTAAGATTAACAAGTTACATTGTGACAACCCGAGTTTTCAAGGTCCTTACTCGATATGTTACTTGTTTCGCAAAGTGTTTTCTTAATTAGTTTGCATTGTAACTTGTTTGTTATAGGTTTGGGGCTTTTTTTTAATTAATGAAAGTTTACGAATTGTTAAGATTGCATAGACTTATCTCATGTATCCTCTGTTAGACGAAACATTAGACTTTCACCACTATCTCTCTTCGACGAAACACCTAACGAAACACGAGACTTTCATCACACTCTTCAGTCGACGAAACAATGGACTTTCGTCCAGTGGGGTTATTCGTCGGTTTGGGGCTTTCAGCCCAAGTGAGGCCCAAGAGGGACTAGGTTATAAGATCTGTGCATCCGCATAACTGTACTCATTGTGATATTTAGCGAAACCCTAGATCTCTCTCCCTTGCACCCGACGGCAATCTTCATCCCTCTCGAAGCTCTTGCTAGTTTCATCTCGTAACCGGTTAGTCTATTCGATTAGACCTGATTGTCTCATTGTTTGATGTATATTGATTCATTGTTGATGTCTAAACTATTATGTGTGACACCCGTGTCACTGCGACCATCAAACAAATTCCAAACCAATGAAATATTGTATTCCATACTTGGGATTTGTAAAAATATGTGTATCGATTGCACATATCAACTCTTGTTTCGATTTCAAGCTCTAAATCGCTTTCTGGAAGGTTATACACGCACTGATGCGTAAATATAACCAGTTTAATCCAACGAACACTCCGGAATAGTGAAATAGGCTTAACATACCTTAAATAACCTTTACATAACTTAGATATAAGTTTTGGAAGGTTTGGTGTGGTGAAATCAAAGTTTAATCGCTTACAGGGACTAAAGTTGACAAACTGCGAAAGTATGCCAATTTGAACTGTAACGAACATTCCGGAACATAACCATAAGTTAAACACACCTTAAATATCCTTTACATAGCTTAGAAATAGGCTTTGATGGGTTTGGTGTGCTAAAATAAACTTTTGGGTCATTCAGGGACTAAAAGTGTCAAAAAGTGCACAAGTTTGCATTTTCGCGCATAACTTACGTTCTGAATACATCCGGACATCCAAAAATTTATGAAAGCATGACTACATTATATTTTAGTGTTCGCCATAAGAAAAATCCATTCGTCGCGTCATTTGGATCGTTTTTCGCGCTTGTGCGCATTCCGTCGTAATTAAGAGAACATCGCGACCGTACGGCCAAACGAACCGACATCCGAGATATTTTTGAACATGTTTTAAGTTCCCTATACTTTAACTTCATTTTAGAGCTTTGAAATGGGGTTAACGGGCCTTAAACGTGTCGAAAATGGGCTGATTGCAATACAGGGACCAAAAGTGTAATTCTGCCAAACTAGGGCCTAGCGGTGCGCTACACTTTTAGCGTAGCGGTGCGCTAGCCTGTGCCAGAACAGATAATACCAACCAGTCAGCAGATTATCAGCTGATTAAACCAAAACCACACATTCTAAATCGCCCATTCTGATCATTTAGGGTCATTTTTAGTTACCACAACAATTGGACAAGTGTACGCACAAGATTCGAGCACGGTTTTCATGAAACGATCTTAACGGTTACCCGAAATCTATAAATACCCATCACATTTTCTTTCATTCCTCACAAGAATCTGATCAATTGTGCTCTAAGTTGAAACCTTTGTTTCATACCTGAGCTATTTTGATCTAGATTAGCATTCGGGGACCCTTCGTAAGTATTCTTTCGTTCTTTTATTGCTTTTCGAGTCCGAAAGTCAAACTTTGTTTGACTTTCTGCATTGACCAATTTATGGTCGATGCGAAGTTCGTTTGAACTTCATAACGTGAGTGTGATCACGATGGTTATAGTCCCTAGCGACTATACCTACTGATTACCACGTTATCTAGGCTCAGTGACGAGCCGTAGTTTCGGGCAGAATACGTATTCTTACGTATTTTGTAACCAAACTACTCTTAGGTATCATAACCGTTTGTTGTGATACCAAACCTGTTTTCTAAACTTAGTTAAGCATGTTTTAACATGCTTAGCTCGTCACTTTTAGTTTAGTGCTTAGATAGGGTCGTGAGGTAAGCGATCTAAACAATCGCTTATACTTTCGAACCCGACCCGTTTGGTCGATCATTAGGATCCGACCAAGCACATTAGGTGACCATAGTATATAGGGAATAACCTTACGAGGTTATACCTTATGGTCGCTACGTTTAAGTAGTTGTATGATAGGTAGTTTATATGCCTTAGGTAAATTACCAAAATACCCCTTTGATGCCAAAATTCATTTTAAACATATGTAACATAACTTTTGACATCTAAACTGATTTGACAACCATATTAGACATGTTAAGGCATATATTACTTGTCATAGGACTAGTTAGGAGGTCCGAACGCGTTTCACGCGAACGACGCGTTAAAGTAGCATAAGCTACCTAAACGGGTCGTAATGGGTCGAAATCACTTAGGTTAAGTTTCATTTAGTATGTAGGCTTTGATTAACCATATCACATGAGTTCCTACACTCATTTGGTTTACAAACCCTCATGCTACCCAGTCTTCCGATTTAGGTCCGGTTTATTAATGTAGTTACCTATATTAGGTGCCGTTTGATATTCCGCGATCTCTAGTATTGCTTGGTGGTTATCCTAGGACTTCTGAGCAATCTCAAGTGAGTACATAGACCCCTCTTTTACTGTTTTCCAAACTGTTTTGGGGTGAAACACATGTGCCTACTTGTTACTTTCATGCTTTCCTGTTTTCGCATCATATACTGCTATGTTCGTTAGTACATTATAGTACATGATTTCATTACATTTCATGCTATGTATTGCCATTGTGTGCATTACTTAGTACATCGTTTTACATGACATTTTGACATAGACATTTTGACATAGACATTTCGACATAGACATTTTAACATGATTGACATTTGATCATGCATTTACACAAAACATAGCTTTGATTTAAACCAAGTTTTACTTCAATACTTTGTTTTTGTGCATATGGTTTAGTTGAGACATTTCACTTGCCATACATGACATTTGACATGGATATTTGACATAGACATTTGACATGGATATTTGACATAGACATTTGACATGGATATTTGACATAGACATTTGACATGGATATTTGACATAGACATTTTGACATGATTTACATCTTGACATGAACATTTTACATTGTTTGGTTTGGTTTGATTAAGTGATTAAGTAACGATGCGTGTGTAATATGATACAAGCATGGTGGATACGCCGCTGGTACTTCCTATATATAAGTGTTTGTATGGTATTACATATCATAGCGTTATTTGAATCATTTCAGTTTGAGACATAGAACATTTTATACAAATAACATACTTTTCACAAGACATTGATTTATAAACAACTTATCTTATGCAAACATATTTTACTTGGTTATTCATTTAACCTTACATTTATTTATACTTATCATCTGAACTCATTGTTTTTCAAATGATTTACAAAACAAAGCAAATAACAAGGTTCATGACTAAACATTTTCTCAAACATAAGTCATGAAACCTATTTTCACAAAACCTATGTATCTCACAGGCATTTTTATGCTGACGTACCTATTTTCACATGTGTTTTTCAGGAGTTGTTGCATAAGATGATCAAGATACACATAGGCAGACTTGGGCTTTAGTGACAATAAAAGATACAAGACTAGTTAATTATGTTGTATTTCCTTGTTTGTTAAGACATTGTAACACTTCTAATCAATAAAACGAAACTTCAATTGCCATGGATTTGAAACAATTAATTCTGTTACAACACTCCCCGACATTTCCGCCACGTTTTGTATGTTCTACGTGGTCGGGGTGTGACAGAAAAGATGGTATCAGAGCCAATGGTTATAGGGAATTAGGTTATTAGTAATGCTTTGACCTAGTCTATAACTTTCTTAGGACCCTAACGCGAGTTTACTTGCGTGTAGTCATAAAACAATACCGTCACCTATCCTTAGGCGACGACCACAACAAGAACATAAATTTCAAAACCGCTTTGAAAACTAATCATCTGTTCTAGGATGATTGATTACTAGGTTTTGAACCCTCTATTGTAAGGTTTTGAACCCTCTGTTATACGGTTTTGAACCCCTTTGAGTTTTCAAAACTCTCGTCAAGGTTTTGGGTTTTAATAATGTGAACACGTGCAAACTGGAAGGGTGAATGCCTGTATTCTGGGTTTTCTGTCTAGGCAAGCACTTCGTATACATCTCATCAGACGCGAGACCAGTTGTGCTTACCTGGGAATTCTTGGGATGAGTGTTCACTTATAGGCGAGCATGTCTTCGCGATACATTATTTTTGACCTATTTACTTTGATTAATCACCAGGGTCGTTTGTTGCTTTGTAGTAACAAACAAATGACCAATATCCTTGCTTTCATCAGATTTGTTTCATCTCATTCATTTCGTCTAATTCTCTCACTCGTTTCCTTTCATGTTCTCCTCTTTTAGAATGCCTCCAAGACGCGAAAATCCAGTATCTGTTGACGAGCTGGCAGCTGTCATTACACAGCAAATGACTGCTGCAATCCCGATCATCGTTGCCCAATGTCACCAAGCTATCAACAACAATAATGCCCCATGCAACTTCAAGACGTTCAACTCGGCTAAGCCATCAAAGTTTTATGGGTCTCAAGGAGCGATTGCACTTCTGCAATGGTTCGAGAGTCTAGAGAGCACCTTCAGGCATGTTCAATGTCCAAACGAGCGAAAGGTAGATTTTGCATCTAGTGTCTTCGAGAAACGAGCTTTGACATGGTGGAACGGTGTGGTGAGAGATAGGGGTGCCGAAGTGGCACTGGCCCAAACTTGGGAAGAACTTCGAGCACTGATGATGAAGGAATTCTGTCCTCGTCACGAGATCAGGGCATTGGAAAGGGAATTCGATGACCTTAAGCAAGACAGCGACGAACATCGAGCATACACTGATCGATATGAGGAGTTGAGCCTGTTATGTCCTACCATGGTTACGCCTTTGGATAAGGCGATCGAAAAGTACATTGATGGTCTCCCTGACTCAGTTCAAGACATTGTTACTGGTAGTAACCCCACTACGGTTAGGCAGGCCATTGAGCTATCTGCAACTCTGACTGAATCTCAGATCAGGAAACGTAAGCTTTTCCGGAAGGGTGACAAGAAACCAATCGAGGAATCAAAGACCATGGATGAGCAGACTGGATCCCTTGAGCGGTCAAAGAAGCAAAAGGCTTCTCAGAACTTCGCCATGGTCGCTCACAATGGTCAAGCCGTCCCCAACCAACCAGCTCAACCCCGTACTAGGAAGCCATACAATGGAACTTCACCCTTGTGCAACCGATGTGGCCTACATCATCATGCTAATGTGAAGTGCCGCGAATGCCAAATTTGTGGACTTAAAGGTCATATGGCAAAAGTTTGCGTTGCAGCAGTTGCACCGAATCAAGCCGACAACAAACCTGCGCGAGCTCGCTTTCCACCAGGTTCTTGCAACAAGTGTGGTAAGATGGGACATTTCCGAAGAAATTGCCCAAAGCTTGCTAATGCTAATCCAGCACAGAGATGAGCATCTGATCGACTAGAAGACAACACTCTTTAGAAATAATCATATCTTATGTATTATTTTCTTTTGTTGTCAAGGTCCATGAAACAGTTGTTATCATTGTTAATAAATAAATCTTTTTATTTACATTACAATGTATATTATGTGGTTGTATGCATAAACAACATATCCCCTACAATACCGACAATCAAGGAACCGCATTCCTTGAAGAACAGACTACTTCCAAATTTCTTCCGTTGTATGATCTCTTGCGTTTTCCACGAAAATCCTAAGTACCCGTCTCTTGCAAAGAAACGAAGTACAAGATAAAAGTTATAATTCTGTACGAATACCCTAAGTACCACTATAAATTTTTAATAGGGTACCCAAGGGTATTTCCGTATGTCCTAAATTATTGTGTACCTTAATTCGAATATTGCGTTTTCCTGAAAACGAAAATCGAATTTTTGGTAGATCATCCTATCTTCATTGATGGATTCTTGAAATGATTAAAGTACTAAATGAAATCCACGAATTGGATTCCTGGTGTACTTTAAGTATCCGCGTCCAAAGATAACAAATTAATAAACAAATTAAACAACTATGTGATTATGTGTTTATGTGTTCCCTTTTATGTTTTTGTGTGATCCAAATTCTTGTCATTCAAATTCTCGTAGAATCTTCCATATCTTTAGGTGCTATACTAAATCCTCAACGGGCTTGTACGTAATAGTAAAGACCCTTGGATTATATTGTACCATTCCATAATTAGACCCTGAGAGGTCTAGGTAAACAGATTGATCCAAAAATCTGGTTAGGAAAATCATGTGATGATATAGCTGAAAGGACTCCTTGGTGGCCTAATTTAAAAGGATCCTTTGTTGATCTAATTAAAAGGACCCTATGGTAGTCTAGTCACACTCATCACAGGTTTGATTATCCTCCCCACGAACATTTCAAGACAAGTTGTGCGGACTATGCAAGGAATTGCATAATTATGGATGCATACATAATTATGGAATTCAGTGCACAGAAACCACAGCAAATTTTGTCATGTGTCTAGAGACTATTCCGTTCATTTTTGTTTCTGAAGATGTAAAATGACTATTCCGTTCATTTTTGTTCCTGAAGATGTAAAATGACTATTCCGTTCATTTTTGTTTCTGAAGATGTAAAATGACTATTCCGTTCATTTTTGTTTCTGAAGATGTAAAATGACTATTCCGTTCATTTTTGTTTCTGAAGATGTAAAATGACTATTCCGTTCATTTTTGTTTCTGAAGATGTAAAATGGCTATTCCGTTCATTTTTGTTTCTGAAGATGTAAAATGACTATTCCGTTCATTTTTGTTTCTGAAGATGTAAAATGACTATTCCGTTCATATTTGTTTCTGAAGATGTAAAATGACTATTCCGTTCATTTTTGTTTCTGAAGATGTAAAATGGCTATTCCGTTCATTTTTGTTTCTGAAGATGTAAAATGACTATTCCGTTCATTTTTGTTTCTGAAGATGTAAAATGACTATTCCGTTCATTTTTGTTTCTGAAGATGTAAATTGGCTATTCCGTTCATTTTTGTTTCTGAAGATGTAAATTGGCTATTCCGTTCATTTTTGTTTCTGAAGATGTAAAATACCTATTCCGTTCAATTTTGTTTCTGAAGATGTAAAATGACTATTCCGTTCATTTTTGTTTCTGAAGATGTAAAATTACTATTCTGTTCATTTTTGTTTCTGAAGATGTAAAATGACTATTCCGTTCATTTTTGTTTCTGAAGATGTTGTGGAAAATGACTATTCTATTCATTTTTGTTTCTGAATAATGCCTGTTGAAAATAACTCCGTTCATTTTTCATTTCTGAAAAAATGTTCGTTAAAGAGAAATTAAAGGATTACGTCTTGTTCATCTTTGATGGTTATTTAACACAAAGTCACAAATAGACTCCTACGAATTAATTTCGGGACGAAATTTCCTAAAGTAGGGGAGACTGTGACACCCGTGTCACTGCGACCATCAAACAAATGCCAAACCAATGAAATATTGTATTTCATACTTGGGATTTGTAAAAATATGTGTATCGATTGCACATATCAACTCTTGTTTCGATTTCAAGCTCTAAATCGCTTTCTGGAAGGTTATACACGCACTGATGCGTAAATATAACCAGTTTAATCCAATGAACACTCCGGAATAGTGAAATAGGCTTAACATACCTTAAATAACCTTTACATAACTTAGATATAAGTTTTGGAAGGTTTGGTGTGGTGAAATCAAAGTTTAATCGCTTACAGGGACTAAAGTTGACAAACTGCGAAAGTATGCCAATTTGAACTGTAACGAACATTCCGGAACATAACCATAAGTTAAACACACCTTAAATATCCTTTACATAGCTTAGAAATAGGCTTTGAGGGGTTTGGTGTGCTAAAATAAACTTTTGGGTCATTCAGGGACTAAAAGTGTCAAAAAGTGCACAAGTTTGCATTTTCGCGCATAACTTACGTTCTGAATACATCCGGACATCCAAAAATTTATGAAAGCATGACTACATTATATTTTAGTGTTCGCCATAAGAAAAATCCATTCGTCGCGTCATTTGGATCGTTTTTCGCGCTTGTGCGCATTCCGTCGTAATTAAGCGAACATCGCGACCGTACGGCCAAACGAACCGACATCCGAGATATTTTTGAACATGTTTTAAGTTCCCTATACTTTAACTTCATTTTAGAGCTTTGAAATGGGGTTAACAGGCCTTAAACGTGTCGAAAATGGGCTGATTGCAATACAGGGACCAAAAGTGTAATTCTGCCAAACTAGGGCCTAGCGGTGCGCTACACTTTTAGCGTAGCGGTGCGCTAGCCTGTACCAGAACAGATAATACCAACCAGTCAGCAGATTATCAGTTGATTAAACCACAACCACACATTCTAAATCGCCCATTCTGATCATTTAGGGTCATTTTTAGTTACCACAACAATTGGACAAGTGTACGCACAAGATTCGAGCACGGTTTTCATGAAACGATCTTAACGGTTACCCGAAATCTATAAATACCCATCACATTTTCTTTCATTCCTCACAAGAATCTGATCAATTGTGCTCTAAGTTGAAACCTTTGTTTCATACCTGAGCTATTTTGATCTAGATTAGCATTCGGGGACCCTTCGTAAGTATTCTTTCGTTCTTTTATTGCTTTTCGAGTCCGAAAGTCAAACTTTGTTTGACTTTCTGCATTGACCAATTTATGGTCGATGCGAAGTTCGTTTGAACTTCATAACGTGAGTGTGATCACGATGGTTATAGTCCCTAGCGACTATACCTACTGATTACCACGTTATCTAGGCTCAGTGACGAGCCGTAGTTTCGGACAGAATACGTATTCTTACGTATTTTGTAACCAAACTACTCTTAGGTATCATAACCGTTTGTTGTGATACCAAACCTGTTTTCTAAACTTAGTTAAGCATGTTTTAACATGCTTAGCTCGTCACTTTTAGTTTAGTGCTTAGATAGGGTCGTAAGGTAAGCGATCTAAACAATCGCTTATACTTTCGAACCCGACCCGTTTGGTCGATCATTAGGATCCGACCAAGCACATTAGGTGACCATAGTATATAGGGAATAACCTTACGAGGTTATACCTTATGGTCGCTACGTTTAAGTAGTTGTATGATAGGTAGTTTATATGCCTTAGGTAAATTACCAAAATACCCCTTTGATGCCAAAATTCATTTTAAACATATGTAACATAACTTTTGACATCTAAACTGATTTGACAACCATATTAGACATGTTAAGGCATATATTACTTGTCATAGGACTAGTTAGGCGGTCCGAACGCGTTTCACGCGAACGACGCGTTAAAGTAGCATAAGCTACCTAAACGGGTCGTAATGGGTCGAAATCACTTAGGTTAAGTTTCATTTAGTATGTAGGCTTTGATTAACCATATCACATGAGTTCCTACACTCATTTGGTTTACAAACCCTCATGCTACCCAGTCTTCCGATTTAGGTCCGGTTTATTAATGTAGTTACCTATATTAGGTGTCGTTTGATATTCCGCGATCTCTAGTATTGCTTGGTGGTTATCCTAGGACTTCTGAGCAATCTCAAGTGAGTACATAGACCCCTCTTTTACTGTTTTCCAAACTGTTTTGGGGTGAAACACATGTGCCTACTTGTTACTTTCATGCTTTCCTGTTTTCGCATCATATACTGCTATGTTCGTTAGTACATTATAGTACATGATTTCATTACATTTCATGCTATGTATTGCCATTGTGTGCATTACTTAGTACATCGTTTTACATGACATTTTGACATAGACATTTTGACATAGACATTTCGACATAGACATTTTAACATGATTGACATTTGATCATGCATTTACACAAAACATAGCTTTGATTTAAACCAAGTTTTACTTCAATACTTTGTTTTTGTGCATATGGTTTAGTTGAGACATTTCACTTGCCATACATGACATTTGACATGGATATTTGACATAGACATTTGACATGGATATTTGACATAGACATTTGACATGGATATTTGACATAGACATTTGACATGGATATTTGACATAGACATTTTGACAGGATTTACATCTTGACATGAACATTTTACATTGTTTGGTTTGGTTTGATTAAGTGATTAAGTAACGATGCGTGTGTAATATGATACAAGCATGGTGGATACGCCGCTGGTACTTCCTATATATAAGTGTTTGTATGGTATTACATATCATAGCGTTATTTGAATCATTTCAGTTTGAGACATAGAACATTTTATACAAATAACATACTTTTCACAAGACATTGATTTATAAACAACTTATCTTATGCAAACATATTTTACTTGGTTATTCATTTAACCTTACATTTATTTATACTTATCATCTGAACTCATTGTTTTTCAAATGATTTACAAAACAAAGCAAATAACAAGGTTCATGACTAAACATTTTCTCAAACATAAGTCATGAAACCTATTTTCACAAAACCTATGTATCTCACAGGCATTTTTATGCTGACGTACCTATTTTCACATGTGTTTTTCAGGAGTTGTTGCATAAGATGATCAAGATACACATAGGCAGACTTGGGCTTTAGTGACAATAAAAGATACAAGACTAGTTAATTATGTTGTATTTCCTTGTTTGTTAAGACATTGTAACACTTCTAATCAATAAAACGAAACTTCAATTGCCATGGATTTGAAACAATTAATTTTGTGACAACACTCCCCGACATTTCCGCCACGTTTTGTATGTTCTACGTGGTCGGGGTGTGACATTATGTGCATACCTCACTGTGGATATAAGGTTTTATTGGAAATCATACTTATATGTGGTGTTAATTAGGGTATTGATATCGGGATGTTTAGGCTGATAGATTGGAACTCATATGTTAAAGATTTGATATCTTGCACACAGTCATGCTCACTGCCTGGTTAATGATTATGTTATCATATGAATATGATGCTATCTGTGCATACAATCGTTGAATAATCGATATTTTTTCATTATACGCGATGATTGGTTAGGGTTCTTATGATTGAGTAATGATTGCATAGGATTGTTTGACATAATTAGGTTGAGAAACGTGAAACTGTTAAGCAACATGAAAACTGTTAAGGTTATCGGCGAAACACATGGATGTTTCGCCACTCACACATCGACGAAAGACCCAAGTGATCCGTCATCCATGCATCGACGAAACACTTTGATCTTTCGTCGGCTGGGAGAAACAATTGGAACAGTGGACTAGGTTGACTGTGTTGACGAGGGACTATGTTAATGAAACCATATTAAGGCATGTTAATGTTCATTAATGATGTCTCAAGAGTTATGATTTGGCTTCTATGTATAGCACGCTTAGCTGTTGAGTATTGTTACGAAACATGCATGTAAACTGTGAATTTGTGTGAGCCCGAATAACTGCTAAGTGCTATGCGGTGATTGTTGCTTGAACACATTTTATGATCATAATCTATATGCGAACCATGTGTATGTAAACTGATTTCGTGTACATGATACCATAGGCTTTGACTGATTTATTTGTGAACAAGTAACTAATCTTACCGAGCAAATCAAGGTGAGTTCACTACTCTTGAGCATGCGTCCCGGTGGTTGGGACAGTCAATGGGTATCCCGAGGAGGGATATGTCTTTTGGGTAAAACTGGGATGTTGGATAATAATCTCACTCTATCACTCTTAAGTCCCATCTTTTTGTTACCGGAGAGGTAGCGGGGTATTAGTTGGTAGCGCTACTTAGGTTTGGCACCCTCACCCTGTACCGGAGAGGACGAGTGTGAACTAATGACCCAGTCATGCCCAGTGCTTTCATAGGAGCACTGGGGAACGGGCAAAACATACATCAGGAGCCGTCTTGTTCAGTAACGAGATATTATCAACATTACTTTCAGATTTGTTAACAAACTGGATTAAACACTTGGTAATTAATGTTTTCGAAAAGCTGTGAACTCACCAGAGTTGTCTGACACACTTGTTACATGCTCGCATGTCATTAGGTACTTTGGATGGGAACTTGCTATCTGGATGGCTGGAGTGGTCATGGTCATGTCGCTGAGGATTGCTTGATTGATATTTAAACACTATTACATTTTGTTTTGGGATTACATTAAGCATTACTTTGTCATTTGCTTCCGCGGAATCTGATAACTCTTGTTTAACAATTATGGTTGCTTAATTTAATAAACATAAACTTGATGATTTACTATTAGTTCAATGTGATTGGTGGCTGGATCCTAGTACGTCACACACCTAGCGGGTTTTCCGCATGTGGTATTTTGGGGGTGTGACAGTTTGGTATCAGAGCCACTGGTTATAGTGAACTAGGTTTTAAATCGTTTTTATAAAACCAGACTACAACCTTAGAAAGCGATCATGACACTCAGCTCCAGATCGCAAGGTTCATCTCTCGTTTACTTATTGCATAGTATATCTAGTATACACTTATGTACATTGTTGTATGTGATTGCACACACTTAGCATTTCAGACGGAATTCATGTACATTTACCTGAGTATTGTGATTGATAGAGTCACAGTGCAATATCATGTTAGCTTTTCGTGGTTTATGTTTGTGGTGTTTTGTTTTCTTACGAGAACTTGAGGAACCTTTTAGCATGAGTTGGGAGGAGCTGAGATAAACATGCAAATCGTATTATTATTATGGGTGAACACATAATAATAATGTGGGGTGCATGCGAGTCCTAGTGAGATCTAACAAGTGTGAAAGGGGTTCCGCTTCATTGTCTGATGAACTTTGTAATCTGTAGAAGTTGTTGTGAGTTTAACTCCTACTTTATCTTGACTCTTGACCTTTCCCCTTCTCTTATATAGAATCATGAGCGGACGAGGTCACGGATGTGGTCACATTGCGATGACCCAGGCTGAGCTGACAAACCTGATTAACACACGTGTGGCTGAGGCTTTGGCAGCCTACCAAGCTGGTACGATATGTGCCAAATCTTCTTTATTCTTGTGTCATGTACACAACTCTTACCCTTGTGTTGTATTTCTTTTCGTCCATTAGGTCAGCCAGCGAATCAAAATCAAAACAATCTACCTGCGTGTACATTCAAGACGTTCATGGATTGTAAGCCACAGACCTTCAGTGGGACTGAAGGGGCTGTAGGACTCCTGCGTTGGTTTGAAAAGGCAGAATCGGTGTTTGTGATGTGTAACTGTCCTGCTAGGGACAGAGTGAAATATGCTACAGGCACACTCGAGGATGGTGCCCTGACATGGTGGAATGCTCAGGTTCAGATGTTGGGCATTGAGATGGCAAATGCCACTACTTGGGACGATTTTAAGGAATTGATGAGGGAAGAGTACTGTCCTCGTGAAGAGATTCAAAAATTGGAGAATGATTATTATGATCTGAATATGGTGGGGTCGGAGATCGAGGCATTCACGAAACGATCTCATGAACTAGCAATTTTGTGCCCAAACTTGTCACGACCGCCACACCGAAGAATCGAGCTGTATCTAAAGGGATTAGCCCCGCAGGTTAAGGGCTTCGTTACTGCAGCGAACCTCAACAACTTACCTCAGATTATCCGTTTGGCTCACAAGATCACCGATCAGGAGGTGGAGCGTGGCTCGCTACCACCGCGTGTTTCTGCCACTACTGCTGCTGCAACCACAACTACTACGCCCACTACTGATAGCAAGCGGAAATGGAATGATCTAGATAAGGTGACGAACTCGAATCGGTCACAGAAGCGTCCAGAAAATAACAGCAATTGCAGCTTCAGTCATTCCTTCGTTAATCAAAGCCAGGGAAACAGTTCGGGTCAGGGTTCTTACGCGGGAAAGCTACCAAAGTGCAATAAGTGCAACTATCACCATCGGGGACCGTGCACCCGAGTATGTCACAGGTGCAACAAAGTGGGGCATATGGCCAGGGATTGTAGGGTTTCACTTCCGAATCAGCAGCAGTAGCACACCCCGCAGCAGCAACAGCCACAACAGCAGGAAAGGCAACAACCCCAGCAAAACTGTGGAAATCGTAAGGGATGTTTTCAATGTGGAGTCGAGGGTCACATCAGGCAAGACTACCCTCAGCTAAATCAGAATGCTGGTGGTAACAACAATGGGAACAACAACAGAAACAACAACAATGGAGGCAACGGTGGAAATGGTGTGCACGGGAGGGTGTTCACTATTGGAGCTGGGGAAGTCAGAAATGATGGCAACGTGGTGACTGGTACGTTCTCCATAAACAACATATTTGCTTCTATTTTATTCGACTCTGGTGCCGATTGGAGTTATGTGTCTTTGGGGTTCAGTCGTCAGTTAGGGTTGACTCCCACGCCTCTTGTAAATAAGCATGTAGTAGAACTAGCTGATGGTAAATCGATAGAAGCTTCTCATGTTCTGTTTGGTTGTACACTTGATCTCATGGGTCAAGTGTTTGACATTGACCTACTCCCCGTTAATCTTGGAAGCTTTGATGTGGTCATTGGTATGATTGGTTATCTAAACACCAGGCGGAAATTCTCTGTAAAGAGAAAATCTTGCGTATTCCTCTCCCAGTGGGGAATCCTTGTCGGTTCAGGGTCATCGTAGTGGTGCGATGGTTGGTATCATCTCAGCTATGAAAGCTCAGAAGTTTCTACAGAAGGGTATCCTGCTATTTTAGCACTTGTTTCTGATCCTCAGCCTGAAGAGAGGAGGATCAAAGACCTTCCAATTGTTCGTTAGTTTTCTGACGTGTTTCCTAAAGAGTTAGCTGGTTTACCTCCACATCGACATGTGGAATTTCAGATTGACCTTATGCCAGGAGCAGCTCCAATTGCTCATGCTCCTTATCGTCTTGCACCAGGAGAGTTGCAAGAGCTATCGAATCAACTTCAAGAACTGTTGGATAGAGGATTTATCTGACCCAGTTCTTCGCCTTGGGGAGCCCCGGTTTTGTTTGTAAAGAAGAAGGACGGATCTTTTTGCATGTGTATAGATTATCGAGAACTCAACAAGGTAACAGTCAAGAACCGCTATCCCTTGCCGCGTATCGACGACTTGTTTGACCAGTTGCAGGGGTCAAGTTTCTACTTGAAGATCAACTTAAGATCTGGCTATCATCAGATGAGAGTCCGAGGGGAGGATGTCCCTAAGACAGCTTTTTGTACACGATATGGTCACTATGAGTTTTTGGTTATGCCATTTGGGTTGACAAATGCACCAGCGGTCTTCATGGACCTCATGAACCGTGTATGCAAGCCGTACCTTGATGATTTCGTTATTGTGTTCATCGACGAAATGCTGATCTATTTAAAGGGAAAGGAGGATCACGAGCGACATTTGCGTCTTATTTTGGAACTCCTGAGGAAGGAGCAGCTCTACGCGAAGTTTTCTAAGTGTGACTTCTGGATACGAGAAATGCACTTCCTTGGTCACATTATTAATGAATCGGGGATACACGTGGATCCTGCTAAGATTGATGCTATTAGGAATTGGGCAGCATCAAAGAATCCTTCGGAGGTGCGACAATTTCTTGGTCTCGCTGGGTATTATCGAAGATTTATCAAGGATTTCTCGAAGATCACTCAACCTCTTACCTCGTTGACACAGAAAGGTGTTGTATATTGTTGGGGAAACAAGCAGGAGGATGCTTTCCAACTTTTGAAACAGAAACTCTGCAGTGCGCCGATTTTATCTCTACCTGAAGGAACATAAGATTTTGTGGTATATTGTGATGCTTCCATTCAGGGTCTTAGCGTGTTGATGCAACGCGAGAAGGTGATAGCCTACGCCTCGCGATAATTGAAGGTTCACGAGAGGAATTATACGACACACGACTTAGAGTTGGGAGCCGGGGTATTTGCACTCAAAATCTGGAGGCATTACCTGTACGGTACTAAATGCACTATTTATACCGACCACAGGAGCCTTCAGCATATTTTCGACCAAAAGGATTTGAATATGCGATAGCGTCGCTGGGTAGAACTCTTAAACGACTATGACTGTGCAATCAAGTACCATCCGGGTAAGGCTAACGTTGTAGCGGATGCTCTCAATCGAAAGGAATCGAAACCCAAACGTGTTCGTGCCTTGCAGCTCACCATTCATTCTAACCTACCTGACTGGATCCATTCAGCTTAGACCGAAGCATTGAAGGAAGAAAACTATGAAGCTGAGTATTTACGGGGCATGGAGAAACGACTCGAGAAAAGATCAAACGGCATTTATTATTTTATGGAAAGGGTATGGATCCCTTTGTTTGGCAACCTTAGAGATCTTGTGATGGACGAAGCGCACAAGTCTCCATACTCAGTTCACCCAGGTTTGGATAAGATGTATCAGGATCTCAAAGTTATGTATTGGTGGCCGAAGATGAAAGCTCACATCGCGACGTATGATAGTAAATGCTTGACGTGTTCAAAAGTCAAGGTGGAATACCAGAAACTGTCTGGATTGCTACAACAACCAGAAATACCCATGTGGAAATGGGAGCAAATCGCAATGGATTTTTTCACTGGGCTACCTAGAACTCAAAACGGGAACGACACAATTTGGGTGATTGTGGATCGTCTCATGAAGTCAGCGCACTTTCTAGTAATCAAGGAAACGGATAAGTTCTCACAATTAGCTGCTGTTTACCACAAGGAGGTGGTTTCTAGGCACGGGGTGCCAACTTCTATTATCTAAGACCGTGACCCGCATTTCATATCTGATTTATGGCAGTCGATGCATAAATTGTTTGGCTCACGTCTCGACATGAGTACTGCGTACCACCCACAGACGGATGATCAAAGTGAGTGAACCATCCAGACACTTGAAGACATGCTACATGCATGTGTGATTGATTTTGGTAAGGGCTGGGAGAAACATTTGCCGTTGATCGAGTTCTCCTACAACAGCAGTTACCACACTAGCATCCAGGCAGCTCCGTTTGAAGCGTTGTACGGCCGGAAATGCCATTCCCCTCTCTGCTGGGCTGAGGTGGGTGACAGCCAAGTCACATGCCCAGAACTTATCCTTGAAACTTATGAGAAGGTTGTACAGATCAGGAACCGTATGGTAGCAGCGCGAGACCGTCAGAAAAGCTATGCTGACAAGCGTAGGAAGCCTTTGGAATTCGCAGTTGGTGACCGTGTTATGTTGAAGGTCTCACCCTGGAAGGGTGTGGTGCATTTTGGAAAACGCGGCAAACTTAACCCACGTTATGTTGGGGCATTTAAAATTCTGGAGCGAATTGGTAAAGTGGCCTACAAGTTGGAGTTACCTGCTGAGTTAGGTAACGTCCATGATGTGTTCCATTTGTCGCAATTAAAGAAGTGTTTGTCTAATGAAACACTGGTGGTACCGTTTCAAGAGCTGAAGATCGATGACAAGTTACTGTTTGTTGAAGAACCAATAGAAATTATGGACCGGGAGGTCAAGGTCCGTAAGCACAGCCGTATTCCGATCGTGAGAGTTCGTTGGAACTCAAGACATGTACCGGAGTTCACATGGAAACGCGAGGATCAGATGAAACTCAAGTACCCACAGTTATTCCTAGATGACAAGTCCAAGTCTGGCAAATCTAAGTCTAGCACAACTGGTGAATTTCGGGACGAAATTCCCTCTCAAGTTGGGGATGATGTAGTACCTGCGGAAAATCCACAGTCATCCTGAGTTAACGTCTTGCTGTTTTGGATTACTTGTCAAATTTCAGGACGAAATTTCTTTCAAGTTGGGGATGATGTGACAACCCGAGTTTTCAAGGTCCTTACTCGACATGTTACTTGTTTCGCAAAGTGTTTTCTTAATTAGTTTGCATTGTAACTTGTTTGTTATAGGTTTGGTGGTTTGTTAATTAATGAAAGTTTACGAATTTTTGAGATTGCATAGACTTATCTCATGTATCCTCTGTTAGACGAAACATTAGACTTTCACCACTATCTCTCTTCGACGAAACACCTGACGAAACACGAGACTTTCGTCACATTCTCCAGTCGATGAAACAATGGACTTTCGTCCAGTGGAGTTATTCATCGGTTTGGGGCTTTCGGCCCAAGTGAGGCCCAAGAGGGACTAGGTTATAAGATCTGTGCATCCGCATAACTGTACTCATTGTGATATTTAGCGAAACCCTAGATCTCTCTCCCTTGCACCCGACGGTAATCTTTATCCCTCTCGAAGCTCTTGCTAGTTTCATCTCGTAACCGGTTAGTATATTCGATTAGACCTGACTGTCTCATTGTTTGATGTATATTGTTTCATTGTTGATGTCTAAACTATTATGTGCATACCTCACTGTGGATATAAGGTTTTATTGGAAATCATACTCATATGTGGTGTTAATTAGGGTATTGATATCGGGATGTTTAGGCTGATAGATTGGAACTCATATGTTAAAGATTTGATATCTTGCACACAGTCATGCTCACTGCCTGGTTAATGATTCTGTTATCATATGAATATGATGCTATCTGTGCATACAATCGTTGAATAATCGAGATTTTATCATTATACGCGATGATTGGTTAGGGTGCTTATAATTGAGTAATGATTGCAAAGTATTGTTTGACATAATTAGGTTGAGAAACGTGAAACTATTAAGCAACATGAAAACTGTTAAGGTTATCGGCGAAACACATGGATGTTTCGCCACTCACACATCGACGAAAGACCCAGGTGATTTGTCATCCATGCATCGACTAAACACTTTGATCTTTCGCCGGCTGGGAGAAACAATTGGAACAGTGGACTAGGTTGACTGTGTTGACGAGGGACTATGTTAATGAAACCATATTAAGGCATGTTAATGTTGATCAATGATGTCTCAGGAGTTATGATTTGGCTTCTATGTATAGCACGCTTAGCTGTTGAGTATTGTTACGAAACATGCATGTAAACTGTGAATTTGTGTGAGCCCGAATAACTGCTAAGTGCTATACGGTTATTGTTGCTTGAACACATTTTATGATCATAATCTATATGCGAACCATGTGTATGTAAACTGATTTCGTGTACATGAATACCATAGGCTTTGACTGATTTATTTGTGAACAAGTAACTAATCTTACCGAGCAAATCAAGGTGAGTTCACTACTCTTGAGCATGCGTCCCAGTGGTTGGGACAGTCAATGGGTATCCCGGGGAGGGATAAGTCTTTTGGGTAAAAGTGGGATGTTGGATAATAATATCACTCTATTACTCTTAAGTCCCATCTTTTTGTTACCGGAGAGGTAGCGGGGTATTAGTTGGTAGCGCTACTTAGGTTTGGCAACCTCACCCCGTACCGGAGAGGACGGGTGTGAACTAATGACCCAGTCATGCCCAGTGCTTTGATAGGAGCACTAGGGAACGGGCAAAACATACATCAGGAGCCGTCTTGTTCAGTAACGAGATATTATCAACATTACTTTCGGATTTGTTAACAAACTAGATTAAACACCTGGTAATTAATGTTTTCGAAAAGCTGTGAACTCATCAGCGTTGTCTGACACACTTGTTACATGCTCGCAGGTCGTTAGGTACTTTGTATGGGAACTTGCTATCTGGATGGCTGGAGTGGTCATGGTCATGTCGCTAAGGTATGCTTGAATGATATTTAAACACTATTACATTTGGTTTTGGGATTACATTAAACATTACTTTGTCATTTGCTTCCACTGAATCTGATAACTCTTGTTTAACAATTATGGTTGCTTAATTTAATAAACATAAACTTGATGATTTACTATTAGTTCAATGTGATTGGTGGCGGGATTCTGGTACGTCACACACCTAGCGGGTTTTTCGCATGTGGTATTTTGGGGGTGTGACATACATAATCTTTTAACCACTAAAATGAGAGGTAAAATCAAGTTGTGAGGAGCTTACTACTAGCACAAAGGCTAGGGGAGGATCAAAGATGAAGATGATGATGTAGGAGGTGGATAAAAGCTCTAGGAGGTAGTCCTTCAAGTTCCAATGCTTCCAAGCTTCCTAACTATGCTTCTTACACCTTAGGATCTTCTTAGAATGCATGAGATTGAAGTAAAAATGGAAGTGTGGTGTGGTGTGGTGTGTGTGTGTATGTATTGTGGCCGTGAGCAAGGGAAGAAGGAGGGAGGTGTTTGGAGCTTTGCAAATGTTGTAATGTTAATGCTTATGACCTTGTGGTTCTTATAATTTACTTCCGACATGAGTTTGTCTAAAGGTTATAATGTTCCATAATAATCCAACATATCTATTAAAATAGTGTAAAGAAATCAAGGGGTGGGACCCATGTCTATAATCGGTTGTGGGGGGGGGGGGGGGTGCTAGTTATGTTTCAAATGGTTAGTTAGTGATCTAGTTAGAGTTTAAGGTAATTAGTTAGGGTTATATGTGTTATGGTGTTTTAGGATGTGTTATGATGTTCAGTGACCATAACTAGCGTTGTAACACTAAAACAATGCTTCTAGTGAAATTTTGGTTTTTTCGGGTAGTGTCCGGTTGTTCGGTTGGTTACCGGTTCGTTAAAGTGCTAAATAGCGCAGTTTAGTGTGCTTCATGTTCCATTTTATGACATTTTTGATTCCCGACACTTATCAAAGCATTCTGGACCTTTAAACCATAACTCTGCATTATATTTTGATGTTAAAATGCTAGTAAATGCTGAATTTTATTGTTTTCTGCAGGATTTTGCAGTTTTAGTGTGTTTTGGGCACTTTCCGGCACTTAAATCATCACTCGGAAGGCATTTTTGTGATCCCTACTTTCCTACACACTATTCTAGTGTAACTTTTGGTTTCGGGCTCATTCTGTGTCTTAACATCATGTCTGCCTGAGTACTGAACTCCTGTCAGTACTTCTGTTTTGTCTGATAACTGTGCTAACTTTGTTTCGTGCACTAATTGAACCATATTGTGTTGCATGCGATAATGATAAATAATCTTGCAACATGTAATGCACTTGTATGTATATGACAACATTCAAAAAATCATTCATGTCATTAATTAAATCAGGCACACTCATTAATGCACAAATTACTGTTTAACATTGTACGGAATATATGGAAAAGTACCGGTTGTCACATTCCCCCCCCCCCCCCCGTTAAAAGAATTTCGTCCCGAAATTCAAGCTGTGTTATCGGTTGCAGGGGAGTTGTGAAACAAATGCGGATATTTTGATTTGATTCGGTCTTTACGCTCCCAAGTAAACTCCGGGCCATGAGATGAATTCCAACGAACTTTGACAAGTTTAAATACGACTTCTCCGGGTCTTGTGGACTTTCCAGTCCGTAACCTCTACAGGTTCTTCAGTAAATTGGAGTTTGTCGTTTGACGTGAATCTCGTCTGCGGGAATAACTATTGTTTCCTGTGTAGGGCTCTTCTTGAGATTAGACACGTGGAACGTGTCATGTATTACTACTAAGCTCTTCCGAAAGCTTTAGTTTGTATGCAACGGCTTCGATCCTTTCCAGGATCTCGAAGGGTCCAATGTACCGTGGGTTCAACTTTCCACGTTTACCAAATCGTACCACGTCTTTCCAAGGCGAGACCCTTAGTATAACCATATTATCAACCTCAAATTCCAATGGTTTCTACCGCTTGTCGGCGTAACTCTTCTGCCTATCACGAGTTGACTTGATACGATCATGTATCTGTTAAATCTTGTCTGTCGTTACCTAAACCAACCTGGGGTTAATAAATTGTTTATCTCCGGTCTCTGCCCAATCACAACGGGGACCGACACTTATGCCCATATAAAGCCTTAATCGGGGCGGCCTGAATGCTGGTGTGAATATTATTGTTGTAGGGAAAACTCCACTAAAGGCAAGTGAGTATCCCAACTTCCACCAAAGTCCATCACACACAAACACGTAGTTTGTCTTCCAAAGTCTGTATCGTTCGTTCTCTTTGGTCGTTCGTCTGAGGATGAAATGCAGTATTAAGGTTCCACTATGATCCAAAAAGCCTTTTGAAACGTCTACCACATCCTTGGTGCAACGCGACCATCTTGGTCGGATATGATGGATACATGCACTCCATGACGTGCCACAGTCTCTCTGAGAGATATTTCTGCTAACTTCTTTGTGATGTCTTTCTTACTGATAGGTACAAAGTGCGCAGACTTCGTGAGTCGCTCGATAATCACCTAAATCATATCGTGTCCTCTTTGTGTTCTTGGTAGCCTTGTAATGAAGTCCATGAAGATCTGTTCCCACTTCCAGACGGGAATCTCCGGTTGTTGCAGTAACCCTGGCGGGTTCTGGTATATTTCCTTAACTTTGGCGTAAGTAAGGCAGTTACCCAGATATACAGCGATGTCGGCTTTCATCTTGGGCCACCAATACCAATCTTTTAAGTCTGGGTACATCTTGTCGGATCCAGGATGGATCGAGTACCTCGACTTATGAGCTTCGTCCAGACGAAGTGCTCGTAGATTGCCGAAGAATGGTGCCCGAATTCGTTTCACGAAATACATTGTTCCATCTTCCTTTGGAACCAATTTCACTTCCATACCACGCAGTGATTTAACTCGTAAGTCCTCTGGTTTAAGTGCTTCCTGTTGCGCTTCACGAAGCCGAACAATGAGATCAGTTTGTACCGTCATCTCTAGGGCTCGCACCCTTAGAGGCTTTGTGTGTTCCTTGCGACTCAAGGCATCGGCTACAAAGTTCGCCTTGCCTAGGTGATACTTGATCTCGCAATCATAATCATTCAACAACTCAACCCATCTACGTTGTCTCGTATCCAAGTCCTTCTGATAAAAAACGTGTTGCGAACTCTTAGGGTTGTAAAGATCGTGCAACGAGCACCATACAAGTAATGACGCTTGATCTTCAATGCGAAGATTACAGCACCTAGTTCAAGGTCGTGTGTCGTGTAGTTCTTCTCATGCACCTTTAACTGACGTGACGCGCACGCGATGACTTTTTCCCGTTGCATCAACACGCAATCGAGACCTTGTCGTGAAGCATCGCAATAAACTACAAATCCATCGGTACCTTCAGGTAACGACAAGATAGGCGCATCGCAGAGTTTACCCTTCAACGTTTGAAAAGCTGTCTCTCGTTTCTCTCCCCAAACAAATTTCTTATCCTTCTGGGTTAGGGGAGCTAGTGGCTGAGCAATACCTGAAAAATTCTTTATGAATCGTCTGTAATAACCCGCTATCCCCATAAATTTTTGTATCTCAGTTGTGGTTTTTGGTGCTTCCCAATTCTTGATTGCCTTTATCTTGGTAGGGTCTACATGGATTCCATCCTTTTTCACCATGCGACCTAGGAATTGCACCTCGCGAATCCGAAATTTGCACTTTGGCAATTTTGTATATATCTGTTCTTTCTTTAAAAGCTCCGAGATAGCTTGCAGATGTTGCTCATGACCTTCCTTGGTCGTTGAGTAAATAAGAATGTCGCCAATAAACATAATCACGAACTCATCCAAATACGGCTTACACACTCGGTTCATGAGACCCATGAATAATGATGGTGTGTTTGATGTGTGGTAAAATATACATATTTGTCCCGTGTAAATTGTATAGGTTTTGTATAGTTTTTATTTGTTTTTATTGAGTTTTAGTATTATATTATATTATTTTGTGTTGGGCCAGGTCCAGGTGCAAATGGAGCGAAAAAGACTAATAATTAAATAATCAGCCAATTGGGCAGAGTAGAATGCTAGGAACCGAAGTAAAATTGCCGCTATTTTCCTTGATTGGACCGAGCACGCTATCTCTATTGAGGGCATATATAATATTACTATTGTTATGGTCATAAAAGAATTTGGGATGCTTGAAAAGAATTTAGTAATTTGTTGGCTTTGGGCCACAATGAAGGAATTAATAAAACAACACATGTAAAAAGCAATGTTGGAATAATATACATCAAAAGGTGGACGTGAAGTAATAGCTGGACAAATTTGAGGAGCATTTTATCAAGAACTAAAGCCTACATTGGTCCGCAAAAGAAAAACATTCAGCCAATGTGATCGTGTATTTTTGAGACAAAGGGCCCAATTGTTTTCGATCACGACTTACATACATCAAATAGGGGGGGCATATTATATTTTTGGGGAATTCCTATTTTTGACGGCAGAAGGGACTTTTGAATCAATTAATTATATTTTGTGATCATATATATTGAAAAAGGGCTATTCAACGAGGGATATACCTGCCGCAAAAAAAAAAAAAAAAAAAAAAAGAAAAAAAAAAGGACCGAAGTTAGTTTGGCGGCTGTGTTCGAAGGTGATCAGACGGAAGAGAAAGAAAACAAGGAATTGGTTCGAGGGTTCAAGACGCGGTCAAGATTCAAGATTCGGGGTTGGTTTGCAATTTATTAGTATTAGGTTTTGTTAAGACTTTGTGTTTTCAGATTTGATACTATGTTTTCTTTATCAGGGTTAGGGTGAGAGGGGCACTCCTCTAAGAGGGGAGTGACCTCTCTTACACACACCCAATCAGCACGTGCCACGTCAACCCCCCTAACTCCCCCCACACTCTCAATTTGATGGCGACACTCCTCTCTTGGGGGACTTGGTTTTATTTTTTTTTATATAAATATTTTTATAAAAGTAAAACATAATTTAAATAAATTAAAACTAAATAAAAATAAAAAATAGAACATTTCATTTAATTAAAAACAAGTTTAAGGGTATTTTTAAAAGTAATAAAAAAAATTACAAGGGAAAAATCACAAGGAAAAAACAAAAAAAACAAAAAGAAGGAAAAAACAAAAAAAAAAAAAACAAAAAGAAGGAAAAAAAAAAAACTAAAAAATATACATCTCTTCTTCTTCTTCTACTTTCTTCCTCCTCCCTTCTTCTTCTTCATTACCTGCACTTTGTTCTTCATCCTCCTACATCTCTCACAAGGAAAAAAAAACAAAAAACTCAAAAAAATGGCATCTCTCATCGGTGAACACCCACCGCTCCCCACTCCCCGCTTAGCCTCCCCGAGGGGTCGGCGGCGGTGTTCCCGCTCGGGGACTTGGCTCACCGCACCCCTCCCCGCAAAGCTCCCCGGACACCCTTAGGATCAAATAGAAAGTTTATTTTGACTAGTAAGTATAAGAATCAATAGGATTAGAACATGTGGCAAAATTTAAAATAAAGAGAAAATGGGTATTTTAGTCAATCTTATCATTTTCTTCTTCATTCTTCTTCCCAGTAACATCAAAACCCACCATTTTCAAAACCCACCATCTTCAACCATTTCTTCACTTTCTATCTCAATAATCATTACATTATAGTGCGATTTTCGTCACCAATCAATGATTCAAACACCCGATCAACGTGTTTATCAGCTTAGCTTTTTTGAAGAAAACCCAGTTTAATTTTATACAAAATCACGTTTTTTCCGGTGATTTTGAAGATAATCACTCGATCCGTTCGATTCGATCTCTGATAAGTGTTTCAATCATTCAAATTTCGTCAATCATTGAAGAAACCGACTTCGATCCATGTAAGAAATTATTTAATTTCATTTTTATTATCTGGATTTTTGATTTAGTCATTGCGTTTTACTATCTTGGCGGGGGTCCGGGGGCAGCGCCCCTGGTAGCAGGGTTCCAGGGGCGGCAGCCCCTAGCGGGGTCCAAGGGGCAGAGCCCCTGGCAGGGGTTGAGCTGCTCTATGGTTCAGACATGTCAGCTTGTGTCCATTACGTTTTAGAAATAAGAGAGTTTTATGTGTTTTCTGGTCATTGCGTTTTAGAAAAAACACATTTTTGAAGTGTTTTTAGTTCATTGCGTTTTAGGTAAACACATTTTATTTGTTTTCAGTCCATTGTGTTTTAGAAAATACGCTTTCTTTTGAGTTTTTAGGCCATTGCGTTTTAGAAATAAGACATTTTTATGTGTTTTTTGGCTATTGCGTTTTAGATAAACACATTTTTGAAGTGTTGTTAGTTATTGCGTTTTAGGTAAAACACATTTTTATGCTTTTTCAGTCCATTGCGTTTTAGAAAACAGACATTTTAAGTGTTTTCTGGCCATTGTGTTTTAGAAATAAGACATTTCTTTGTGTTTTTGGTGTATTGCGTTTTAGGTAAAACACATTTTTATGTGTTTTCAGTCCATTGCGTTTTAGAAAGTACACTTTCTTTTGTGTTTTTAGGCTATTGCGTTTTACAAATAGGACATTTCTTTGTGTTTTATGGCCATTGCGTTTTACAAATAAGACATTTCTTTGTGTTTTTTGTGCATTGCGTTTTAGAAAAATGTCATTTTTTAGGGTTTTTTTTCATTGCGTTTTACGCAACTGGGTTTTAATTTTTTTTTTCGAAAATATAGCAATAGTATACTCGTTTTAAAGATAAAAAAACGCTCGTTTTTTTGGTGCAATTTTTATAAAAAAAAATAATATCGTATGAAAGAGTTATTAACGTTTAAAAAGGGGGGGGGTAATTGGAGGAGAGAAAAACTATTGCCTTGGATTGACTAGAATGCCCCTAAACAAACCTACGCGCCTCTTTTCTTCCCTTCAATTTCCCTCATTTAATCTTAGCCCTTGATTAACTAAATGGATGGTCAAGATTACTTCCTAGCCTTCTTAGCCAAATAAACTTCCTATTATATCATAACCCTTGTTTATCATATGAGACTTGTTTCTTTATGATTCTTGGCTAATTTTCTTATGATGCCTGATTTAATGTTTTGATTATTTGGTTTTGACTAATGATTAAATTGGGATGATTTACATATTCCTGTTTTGTGATTGTTTATGAATTTGTGTGCTTGTCTTGGTTGTGATTGGTTGTTTGGTTAGGTGATCTTGTTAGTCTGGTCTGGAACTATTTAGATCATTCTAGGTTCATTAATCTATTAGGTTTTCGGTCTAGAGCTTGAGATTAGAGATAATTCAAGTTTAACTAAATTAATTAAAATCAACTGAGTATAGTGTGCATCCTAGTCTGGAAACTCTTGCGACGAGTCAGGGTTGCTAGGTTATTAGCTAGGCGTTGTTTGGTAGTTTGGATGACCGATAGCTCGGATCCGGCTACTTATTCGCGTTTAGGGTTTCCTAGGTTTTCAATTATTTAACAAGTTTAGCTTCATAACTGGAGGATTTTAACACCATAGTTGTTTTTAATCTGACAGTCGTGGGATTCGGTATCGATAGCTCGAGTCGTTCCCAATTTAGCACTTCATCACTTTGTTCCATCTTCTATTTTGTTTGATCATCCTTAGCGGGAAGTTTTCTGGGTAGATTTGGAGCTTTAGCCATTGGTCAGGACTAGAGGTCATGGGTTGGTCATAGGGATTCGAAGCCTGAGTAGTTCTTTCTCATCATTGTCTGCTTCCCGTCACTTCACCATCTTTCTTGCTCTGTTCTCTTGTTTACTCGCTTTATTAGTTTATTTAATTAAAAAACCCTCAAAACACAAATTAAATCAGTTAAGTAATTACTTGAGTCAGAGTCTAGTTAGCGTCGCTAGTGTCTCGTGGGTTCGATACTCGGACTTCATTAGGCTTTACTACGTACGATAGGTACACTTGCCTGTCATTGGTCTAGCATTTAGAGAGTCTTAGTTTATAAATTTAAAACTACGGTGTCTAGATTAGGTTTAGTTTATAATAGAGCGCATTTACCACATCAGTGTTCGCTAAGCCAAACGGTGTGGCAAGGGACTCGTAATGTCCATAGCGAGTCCGTAAGGCCGTTTTAGGGATACTTTCTTCTTGTGTCCTCAACTAGTGATATCTTGTCGTTAAGCCAAACGGCGTGGCAAGGGACTCGTAATGTCCGTAGCGAGTCCGTAAGGCCGTTTTAGGGATACTTTCTTCTTGTGTCCTCAACTAGTGATATCTTGTCCTTAAGTCAATCTTGGAATAGTAGCTGGAACCTTGTAGTTGGTGAATCAAGTCACTCTTGATGGTTAGTTGTTTAACTCCCTGTAGCCTATGCGTAATACTTTTTCCTCATTAATTCTTCTGAGTTCCTCTCAGATTAGGTTGTATGCACATACGAAAACTGTCGTCCTTCTTCCTAACGAATAACACTGGGGCTTCCCAAGGTGAGAAGTTCGGCCTGATAGATTTCCCCTGCCTAGCAACTCTTGCAGTTGCATCGAAGGCTTCTATATCTCGGAACGGTAAGGCGCCATTTGTCACTGGTGCCACTCCTAGCTCTAGATATATCTGAAACTCCACTTATCGCTG
This sequence comes from Helianthus tuberosus, assembly GCA_030545235.1. Classification (NCBI taxonomy): domain Eukaryota; kingdom Viridiplantae; phylum Streptophyta; class Magnoliopsida; order Asterales; family Asteraceae; genus Helianthus; species Helianthus tuberosus. The sequence continues at coordinate 60,111 of JARYGA010025004.1, forward strand.
TGGAGGTAGCCCCGTCATGTCTTTGAGATTGACTTCTGGAAATCCCTTTACAATGGGAATGCCTTCTAATCTTGGCTCCTTGGTCTCCTTGTCGACAATATGAGCAAGGAAGGCTATGCCGCCTTTTCAAAGACACTTCTGCGCTCTCATAGCTAATGTGAATTGTCGCAGTCTTCCGCCTTATGAGGTCCAGTGTCCTTGTATCATCTGTATGAAGGTCGTGTACTAAATGTGTTTCATCAATCGCAAGAGGGATGCGAAAAGATTTTCTCATGACAAACAACTTCTGCTCCATTCTTGGATACCCAATCCAAGCCGACTACAACTTCAAAACTTCCTAACCCAACTGGTAGCAGGTCAATAGAAAACTTTCGTTCCCCAAGTTCAAGTGTACAATTCTTAATAACTTCATCCTCTTTGACTAATTTCCCATTCGCTAATTTTATCGAATAGGGGAGGGTGTCTAGCGTACTTGCTTCTAGACCAAGTAGTTTCTTAAATTCTATAGATACAAGGCTAAAGTCAGCGCCAGTATCAATCAAAATGGATGCATAGTGTTGGTTTATACAGAACGTTCCCGTAGCTACGTTCAGGTCCTGACGCGCCTTGGGTGCTCCTTTCGTTATAAATGCTCCCATGAACTTTATTTTTCATTTGGGCAGTCCTTCCGTTAGTGTCCTTTGTCGCCACATCCGTAGCAACCCTTGCCCTTGTCGTTTCCATTACTGATCTGCTCCCCACTAATGCTCTGGTTTCTATAGTTGTCCTGTCTCCTATTCCCACACCCCGTACCAGACCAGCACTGCCTCCTTGCTATACCCGGTCTTGCCACAACTTCCACACCTATGAGCCCTGCACGGACCGGTGTGATGATAACCACACCAGCTACACTTTGATAGTTCTCCTTGGTAGTTTTTATCACATGCCTTAGTTGTGGTCACGGATTGCCTTGACTGTCCTAGTCGCAGCGTTTTCCTCATGTTTGTCGCTTGGCTTAAAGTCTTGCTCGTTATGCGTATACTTCCTCTTATTCCGACAACTCATAAAATTAGATTGTTCGTTTGTTTCTAGACTCTCCTAAGCTCAATTCCATGTAAGCAAGCAAAGCATCCTAAGCATTCAAATACCTGTCACATACATTAAAATAGCGGTCAATACACATGTAGGGTCGTGATCTGTCCCGAACGAGTCGTTCAGAGGAGTTTTACTTCGTTTCAGGTGCGGAATAACAAGAAACGAAGGTAGAAACAACTAATTCTTCACTATAACTACTGATTGTATTGATTAGAATGCAATTACAAGTAGTTCTTCACACCGGCAGCACTTCAGTATGGAATACAAGGAGTGGATACTGATTTCGCCTATGAGACCCCTATATATACTATTCTGATTTCGCCCATATGTACATATGTCCATATAAGTGAAATCACCAATGTTCAAATAAGCGAAATCACTAACTATTTGACCCTATGAGCGAAATCAGCTCACTAAACACAATACACTTCCTATTTTCTCGTAAAACGTGCCCTAATCTATACAATTCAATGTAAGACTCGATACAAGACGAAGTCGACAGATGTAGTGCACCAACAGACTCCCCCTCAGATGTTGACGAGTCGACTATCGAGTCACAACAATGCTGTGTTTTCACTTCTTCAGTGTTGATCAGTCTCTGGGCTTTTCTCTCTCTTTATCTTCATCAACAGACTCCCTCTCTCGATTTGCTGGCATTTCTTTGTTCTTCAGCAACATCTGCATCAGGATCTTTGTCTGGCTTTCACAGGTCCAAAATTGATGCCTGGCTATAGCTTTGTCCACATAATCTGGAACCTGGCTCAATCTCTATTCACAGCAATTAATTTCCAGGATCGAAACTTGGCTTTCTTCAATTAGAGTCCTCAGGTGTTGTAACCTGGCTCTTTATTTTTAGATCCAAGATCGAAACCTGGCTATTCCTGCACATTCTTAACCCAGAAATAAATTTTCTAAATTTAACACTTTGTATGCACCAACACTTACTCTCTCTCAAATCACTTTCTCTATGATGAACCACTTGTTGATTTCCAAAACACATTTGATGTTCAATATACACTCCCCCTCACAACAATGTCATCATGTTTAGCACTTGGAATTTTGACAATTAGCTTTCCAACATCAGTTGTCGAAAATCTTTTTGAATTTTTCAAAAGTTTATGCTAAAACACACACAAAATCTTTTTGGATTTTTCTGAAAGAAAGTAAATGACACCACTTGAAGAATCAAGAAAATGCAGAAATAAAATATTTACAAACAATATATTTTGTGAGTTCGTGTAAGAGGATCATATCAGTTTATGAGACATGTCACTAACACCGTTAAGCTATATTTCATTTTCAGTTCTAAACAATTCACCTAGATTGTCAGTATATTTGTCCACTTAAATTTTCACACAAAGTTCAATTGATCCGAGATACGAGGTTAATGTTTTAGATACTAACTTATTCATGTGTCCCACTACTTGAATATACTCCCGTATCCAGATCCCAATATTCAGTCTTACAGGTGAGTATACCACAGCTGATATCTGTTAGGGGTTATAAATTATGAAGAATCATGAGAGCTCAGGTCAGAACTACCGTTCAGCAGAGAGATCATGACTCTAGTTTTGGGTGTGTCCCCTTTAGAGGATCTTTTGATTACAACAGCAACGACTATCAATTTTATTGTTTCATCAGCTTGCTGAGGGCGATGCTATGTTTCAAGCATTTGCAGAAAGTATTATCCGGGGACTAGGTCAGAACTTACATTCAGCAGAAGTCCCGGGATAATACCCCAGATATCACTGAGCATAAAGACCTAGTATCTCAGAATAAGGGACCTTTCAAACAAGATTTCAGGGGTTACCTATATATCCAAGAAGTTGTTAACCCACAAAACAAGCAAGTTTGAATTTTATGTTTATATCTCGTCACAATTTACTAAATGTGTAAAAACCTACTGACACATCCACAGTACGATTGTTTATCACATTTTATCTAAGCAATTCTTTAGCATGTTGTGACAGTTCACTGATGTACTATCATTTCCTCTTTTCACAACAAAAACTCGTTTTTGATTTTATCATGTTTTTGTCTTTTTCAAATTTTCTAATGTTTTTGGATTTTCAGAAATTTCTACTCCCCCTAAAATGCAAACACATTAAAGGAAATTTGAAAATAAACTGTACAACAAACTTGACAACCGACATCGAATTGCATCAAATCGCCATTCACTAGGCATAAACAATCAGAACTCCCCCTTTCAACAAACCATTTTCTCATTTAGATTTCAAAACACTTAAGTTTGTTTTAATCAAAATGATTTTTCCAGAAAATGAGTTTGTTTTTACCACTTGTAAGTTTACCACTTGTTAAGTATGGGGATATGGTTCATCATCTTGTCAGTTTTTATCAAATGTAATAAATCAAGTACAATTTAATGTCCCTGATTTACCGTTTGCAATTAAGCAACCTCTGTACCAATTGTAAGAATTACCACTTTTAGGATCACAAATAAGAAACGAACTGACCAATACCAACTGTAGGAATGTTACGTCTACATGCATCATTTTATCAATCAGAATGCCGATTCCTGCTTCGCACTTACCAACTTGGAAGCTCCGGCATAATCCTTTAATCTGTAACAATTTCAACACATATTCAATCTAGGTTGAATGACTACATCACAAACACACTTTTACAAGAATGATGCCGATTCCTGATCCACGATATAAACTTGGGATCTCCGGCATAGTCCTAAGACTTTACGGGAAACAAACTTCCATCCAAGTCTTCTCAGACTTGTGGTTTTAGTTCTTGCGCAGTAGGGTTGTAAGTTGCCTTTTTAGTTGCATAAAAATCTTTAACCCCCTTAGCTTTCCCATTCAACATTTTCCCAAAAATTTTCTTAACACTTCCATTGAATGTTTTCTCGACATCAAATTTAGTATTCTCGTTGTAAAACTGATTCGAGATATCAACCTTGCCAACTTTCTGTTTAACTTCTTCAAATTTCAGTGATGGAAACTAATCATCATTCACTGAAATTTTCATCTCAACCTGTGGCTCTTCTGGCTTTGTGGAACCAGATTCATCGCCGACGTTCTCATCAACTTTCTTAACAACCCACGCTTGGTTGTCTTTCTCTTTCTTTTTATAAAAATTCTTTTTAGAACACTCACCAACCTCATAAGTTGAGTTTTCAAAAATTTTAATTTTTTCGGTTGGTGGTTCAATATCAACAACTTTTCCTTTCAACTTGTTAGAAACTCCCTGTTTTAACTTGGCATTTTTTGGACAGTTCCATGCAATGTGACCAGCTTCATTGCATTTGTAACAAGTTCTAGTTTCTTTTGAGTGACAAACTTCAGTTCCATTCTTCTTCTTTTCAGCAAGAAACTCTTGATTTGATTGTCTCCAGAATGGTTTCTTCTGTTCCTCTTATGCACTTCCACCTGACACAAATTTTGTTTTTGTTTTAGAATTTTTCAAATTTTTATGATTTTCTGGTGGAATAAATCCAAGACCTTTCTTTTTGTAGCTACGATTTTGGTTTGGTTTCTTTTGAAAACCAGAACCAGAATTGTAACCCTTTTTCTTGTTTAAACGTTGTTGAACTCTTGAAGTGTACTTTTTAGGTTTTTCAGTAAGATTTAAATCTTTTATTTCAGAAATATTAATTTCTGTCAGTTTGAAAACCTTTTTGATCATGTCAAAACGAACACTTCTTATTGGAAACTCTTTGTCAGAGTATAATTTGTCCGAATCATTTAAAGTGTATGCAACTTCAAAGGCTTCATCATCCAAATTTGCTTTTGATAACAAAAATTCTTTACTGTAAGCCTTTTTGACCGACGACTTTGGACTGTTGACTGACGAATTTGACCCTTCAGACTCAGACTTTGACTCGGACTCCTCATCAGTATCCAACACTTGATCAACCACCTTTTTGATTAACTCAGACTCATGATCAGTGTCAGACGAGGTAAACGTGACGTCAATGTTTTCTGGTAACTCATCAGTTGTGTTGGTTTTTAGCTTTATATTGACTGCTTTTTCAAGTTGCTCCTCGTTTGGTTTTCTAGGAGAGTACCCTTCCCAAATTGGAGGCGGACACTTGTTATAGCTAACAGTCGGTTTCTTACCACTATCTTTCTTTTTATTCTGCTTCTTGTCTTGAAAAGCTTCCATACCTGCAACAGTTGGGTAAATACGATCAATGAGATAATCAGAACTAGAATAACTTTGTAATAAACGTTTAATTCTCTCATTCTCGATCTTTTCTGTCTCCAACTCTTGCTTCCATTTAGCACTTTCTTCGATGTAAAAGTTGATGGCTTTCTGCTTTGTCATCATTACAGCATTCATCATCGTTAGTGCTTGTTCTCTTTCTAAATTTGTCTTTTGGAGACCAGTTACTGTTTTGTTCAAGACATCATAAGATTCTTTCACATAGTTGAGGTTGAACAGTAACTGCTCTTTCTTCTTTTCATACTCAGCAATTTTCTCGTCTTTTGCTACACAACCCTTGCATGCTTCCAAACACTTCTCGCAAGGCTTTACAACTTCAACAATCTTCTCAATCTCGATTGTCTTTACTACTTCAACCACTTTTTCTTCTTCAATCACCTTCTCTTCTACCTTCACTCGCTCAGTTTCAACCATCTCTTCAGCAACACCTTCAACATTCTCTTTCTGAACAACATCTTAAGATTTCTTTAGTTGTTGTTCTTTAGCAGCTCATTTCTCCTTCAGTTTCTCCATGCGATCTGCAAAATAGAAATGAAAACTTTCAGGAGAAAGATGAGATTTAGCAATATCGATATGTTTTTCTTCCTCATCATCACTATTGCTATCAGTTGGTGACTGATCAAACTCAACAGATTTTTCAGCATTATCATCCGAAGAACCAGAATCAGATGGTGTTTGATCAAAAACAATTTCTTTTTCTGACCTGTCATCTGAGCTTTGTGAGCTTTCATCTACACTCTGTAAGTTTTCATCTGATGCAACAGACTTTACAGTTTCACCAATAGATTTCATCCACTCAGTGAACATGTCTGGTTCTTTCATAATCTTGGCAATGAAAGCTTTGAAATTTCCATTCTCATCTGCAAACATATCCCAGCTGAAGCCTTCAGGTAGCCTCTCATCATCATCTTGATCGACTATGCATGCTTTGCTATCAGGTGATATGTAGTTGCTCCAGTTGAAATCTACCAAACACGCTCTCTTGGAATCCTCAATCTTTCTACATGAGCCGTCTGTGAATCTTGTGATTGAACAACCTGTTGATAAATGGCTTTCCGGTAGTAATCATCTTTTCCAAACGGATTCTGAGCACCACTAGCTTCCCTGTTCTTACATTCCCGTTTGAAATGGCCTTTCTCCCTGCATCGAAAACAAGTAACTTTAGATTTATCAAAACCTAAAGTAGATACATGAGCATCAAGAAAATCATTTCTTCCGGTAATAATTTTGTACTTTTCAGCACGTCTAAGAACACTAGCAAGACACCATTTGATATCCATTAATTCCATCTCTTCGGCATCTATTTGATCGTAATCCTCCTTTGTGAGCATAGGATTTCCGATTCGACCAGCCACTAGACCTTCATAAGATAACAACACAGAACCAAGTAGAGCCATGTGGTCTTTAGCAGTGTCTTCTGAAAAACTTTGACCTTCTGGAAGATTCAAAGCGATGTTACACTGAATCACATAACCATTTCCTGTCTTTGTGCTTTGAGAGTGAAAACTTGTAGTTGACTCTTTCGGATTAACACTCGGAAATGAAGAAAATCCACTGCTGTTTTTGTTTGAACTCTGATCAACCTTTTCTGTTGAATCCCCAGCACTAAACGGAGTCTGGATTTTCGAACTTCTCTCAGCTTCTGGAACCGGAATACTACCTTTGTAGTACATCTTTACATCCTGTTGACCACTTGGACTATTCATCCTGGCGATCTTTTGTTGTTCCAAATCCTGACTCTCGATCTTTTCAATAAACTGAGATATCGTTAACCCATCATAAACACCCGTATTTTTCAGAATCATCAAATATGTTCCCCACTCTTTCTGTGGTAACGCATCAGCTAACTTGTCTACCCACTCTTCACGATCTTTTGTAATACTTAACATCGACATTGATCGCACTAGGTGGCAGTAACGTTCAATCAGCTTCTTTGTGTCCTCTCCCGGTAAGCTACTGAACAGATCAAACTCTTTCTTTAGTAACGCTTTCTTGCTCTTTATCATGTTTTCACTACCCTCAAATTTTACTTTAAAAGCATCCCAGATTGATTTTGCAGTTTTGTCGTGCTGAAGCAATATGAATATGTCTTCTTTTATAGCTTGCTGAAGCAGACTGATCATCATTTTCTCAGCTTTGTACATAACTCGTTCTTGATCCGTGAATTCTGACAACTCTTTAAGAACCTGCAAATCTGTTCGAGGCAACACATATTTCTTCAAGATACATTCCCATGACCTAAGATGGTTACCCTGAACCTAGTTCTCGAATCTATCTTTCCACCCATAGTATTCTTCGATACTCATCAATTTCGGGGGCTTTTGGGTGGTTCCCGTCTCATTTTCCAAACTCATGGCTTGAGCAATAGCAGCTGGACCAGACGGTGTTGCAAACGCGTTATAGAACTCAGTATCCATGATGACTTAGCACGTTTTTCAAAAACAGTGACAAATAAGCGAAATCATGTATACTGGGTGTCCTTTTGAGCGAAATTAGGATTCTGGATGACCTTATGAGCGAAACCTGATATACCTTATGAGTGAAACCCCAAACAATGTGTCACAAGAGCGAAATCACAAGGTATGTATGTCACAAAAGTGAAATCACAAGGTATGTATGTCACAAAAGCGAAATCACAAGGTATGTATGTCACAAAAGAGAAATCAGGTGTAACTTTGAGCGAAATCAGGGTTTTGGGTGACCCTATAAGCGAAATCAAGCTGACATATAAGCGAAATCATGAAATGTCTGTATAAGCGAAATCATATTCGAGGGTAATTTGGTCCATTTTTAGTCCGAATTTTAGTGTCAAACTTTCCAGGGTTTGTCGATGTTCAATTACGCACAGTCTGTGAAATTTTGATCCAATTTTGAGCGGTAAAACTTTCTGAAATAATAAAAGAAGGTGAAGAAGTAAGAAATCTTGATAAATTCCAGCTAATCTCTGCAGAACTCCTCCTCCTGAGCTCTGATACCACTTGTAGGATCGTGATCTGACCCGAACGAGTCGTTCAGAGGAGTTTTACTTCGTTTCAGGTGCGGAATAACAAGAAACGAAGGTAGAAACAGCTAATTCTTCACTATAACTACTGATTGTATTGATTAGAATGCAATTACAAGTAGTTCTTCACACCGGCAGCAGTTCGGTATGGAATACAAGGAGTGGATACTGATTTCGCCTATGAGACCCCTATATATACTATTCTGATTTCGCCCATATGTACATATGTCCATATAAGCGAAATCACCAATGTTCAAATAAGCGAAATCACTAACTATTTGACCCTATGAGCGAAATCAGCTCACTAAACACAATACACTTCCTATTTTCTCATAACACGTGCCCTAATCTATACAATTCAATGTAAGACTCGATACAAGACGAAGTCGACAGATGTAGTGCACCAACAACACATAGTGTAAAGGTGAGCATACAAGTTTGATAGTATAATAAGTAGCGAAAACGTTTACGCATAACCAACATGTAACATGTAGCAAAGTGAAGCTAGTAGGTTATCGACAATGAAATATTCACAGACGTGACTGCGAGTTGTAGAATGCGCATCACATATCCCCACTGGGACACGTGAAGTAAAGCCCCTAACAACCCCTGTCCACGACAGGTGCTGAGTCCAAACTATAGTACTATCGTTGCTAAGGTGTCATGCAACAACACTGTGTAAACATAACATACAAGCATTCAACGAGTAACACATATAACATGCAGTAGAGGTCAGCGTATAAAAGTGTTTGCGTTGTGTGTCGATTGTGTTTTGAATAAGTAACGTATGTAACACCCAAAATTCCCTAAAGCAAAAAGGGTTCGAGTATACTCACAGATATCGTTTAATAACTAAATACTGTCTTGGATTGAAGGGAGCGCTGGAAAGTTAGCCTGATTACAGAACGATAGCATAAGCGATGAACGGCGCGTTAAACGAGGATGAGTGACTGAGTGACGAATGGTCATCTGATTGGATGACAATCCGAACGGATGGTCATTCGATCGAATGACAATCCATTAGGATGGTCATCCGGTCGGATGGCCATTCGGTCGGATTGACATTCGTTTAGGATGGATGTGTTTGTGTATGATGACTTTGAAGTTTTTGTTGTAGCATTTTAAAATCGGAGAAGTATCTCTACCTTTCAGGTCATTCGATCGAACTGTCATCCGATCGGATGGTCGCTCGATCGGATGGCGATCCGATCAGCGAGACATTCTAGTGAGAACAAGTTCACAGCAGGCTGGTCATTCGATCGGATGTCAATCTGATCGGATGGCAACCCGTTTGGAATTGATATGTTTTGAAAATGTTGAAAATGTTTAAGTTTTGAAGACCAAGTGCAATCCGATCGGATTGTCGTTCGATCGGATGGCAATCTGATCGGACGACAACCTGTCCAACAACCTGATCATTGTTGGTGTAGTTGTTTGTCGACTACATCTTCGTTTGAGTCTTAGGTTAGGGCTGATTGTATCATGCACGGAAATCAAGAAATCATGTTTTAATGATGATTTCTCTCATGTGTCTTAGACATGGTTTCGCTCATATGTCAACCAAGGGGTTTCGCTTATGTGTCAAGGTTATAGTTTCGCTCTTATGTCATGTCCGTATAACCGAAACTCGTTAGCCTATAAATAGGTTGTTTGAGCGAAACCACATAGGAGTTGAGTGAAGGTCTTGTATGTAACGGCGAAGCTCTGCCGAATTGTCTCCAGCGCTTGTAAATTGTCAGCAGATCAATAAAAGAGACAATTAATAGTGAAATCAAGCTAAACAAAGACTGAATCAATGAATTCCGCCTCTGATTCAGTCTGAGCACTCTTCTGATCGACTCGTTAGGTTGTCTCACGTTCCTACAAGTGGTATCAGAGCTCAGGAGGAAGAGTTCTTACCGTTTAGCTCGTTTTCGCTCAAAAATTATGTTTTCTACATCTTCTTTCATCATTTCAGAGAGATTTACCGGTCAAAATTTGTTCAAAATTTCACAGATCATAGACAATTGAACATAGACAAACCCTTGAAAGTTTGAGACTGAAATTCGGACTAAAAATGAACAAAATTACCTCCGGACTAGATTTCGCTCATAAGGACATTAGGAAGGGGTTTCGCTCATTTGAACACCTAATTTCGCTCTTGTGTCACAAAAATTGAGGGGTTTCGCTTATAGATACACCTGATTTCGCTCTTGTGTCACTCATATCTTGTGATTTCGCTCTTGTTAACCAGCAATTCAATATTTCGCTCATAAGACACATAAGGGTTTCGCTCTTGTGGATACCTTGGGGTTTCGCTTATTATAACAACTCAGGGTTTCGCTTATTGTGACAACTCAAGGTTTCGCTCATTGTGACAATCCAGGTTTCGCTTTTGTGACAATCGAGGATTTCGCTCCAGTGACACTCAGAGTTTCGCTCATAGGCACTTCTTGTTTTCGTTTTTGTGATATTTTAGAAAACGTATCGGGATTGTTAGAAAAATGGCAAAGGTCTTTGATGAAAAAGAAAACAATGATCTTAAAATGTTAAATGATTGGTATCGAGGATATTTCAGTAGTTCTTATTAGAAATTACCCAAAGAGGTTTGGAGTAACCGGTTCGAATGTCTTCTGTGTAAGAAAGATGAAAAATTGGATGATTTGGAGAAGCGTTTTGATCGTTTGATTGACTATTTGAAGGAAAATCAAATAGTAATAACAGAAGCTGATATCGTATCAAAGTTTGCTAATGGATTACCAGCTGAATGGGATGATTGTTTGAAACATTTGAGAGAAAATTCTAGTTTTTCAAAATTATCTCTGAATAAATTCATTAGTAAACTTAAAAATCACGATTATGAAATTTATCAAAAGAAGAGAGATGTGATGGATAAAATAAAAATGAATTTAGATGAGTTGAATTTAGAAGTGATAAATGAAATAAACAAAAGAATCAATGTTTGTTGGGCAGCAAAAAGAAATTTGATATATGATATGAAAAGGGGTTGTTATATTGATGATAATGGAAATCCTCTTAATTTTGTTACAATCTTTGGTGCACGTACTTATAAGATAGAGAAAGAGAAAGTTTCAAAAGTTGAAGAATCTGTAGAGTTTGGATCTTCAAATTCTGAATCTGTGTGCACCAAATGTGACAACTTTAAGGATGACAATGACAAACTCGTGAAAGATGCGGAAAGTTTGGCATTGGAGATCAAAAAGTTGAAAGATGAGAAGCAAGCTGATATTAAACAGATTCTTATGTTTTAGGAAATTTGTGAGAAACTGAAAGTTGAAAATGACAAACTGTTAAGTAATTTGAACAGTTTGACATCAGAAAACAAGAAGTTAAAAAAAATGGAAAGTTCTATGAAGATAAATTCAAAACTTTTGAAAATGAAAAATTAAAAATTGAGAAAGATTTTCAAAGTCAAATAAAAATTTTAGAAGATGAGAGAGATTTGCTTGGTAAAAACAATCTTGAAAAACAAATTGCAATCAATTCTCATCTTGAAAAGATTATTCGACTTGAAAAAGAAGCAGAGTGTGCTCAAAAGAAAATCAAGGAATGGGAAGAAAAGTTGAAGGTATTTGTGAATACTTCAACTATTTCTTGTCCAAAATCTATTAATTCAGTTCCAATAAGTGACAATGTCACAAACTTTGACAAAGTCAAAGTTGAAGATTGCGATGAGAAATCTGATGATGAAAAAGAAAAAAGAAAAAATAAAGAAAAAGAATTTATTTTTGAAGTTAAAAGAAAAGTTTCAAGAAACTGTTCCACAATCAACTGAAAAGGGTAAATGCTCTAAGCAAAAACCTTTGAAGAAGAAAGTGGAACAAAAACAAAAAGAGAAAATTTTGAAAAATGTTCAAAAAGAAAATAAAAGTTCATCAGATCAATCATCCAATCGCAATCAAAAATTACAAAAAGTAAAAAATGAAAATTCAAAATTTGTTGGTAATAAGTGGTGCAGGTTTGACCACAGTGCTCAAAAGCCAAATCCAGCAAACAAGAGGAGAAATGATTATCACCAAGCCAAACAGTGCTATGATCTGAATGTTTGGACTGAAAGTGGTGATTGGTACGATAACAGAGTGTGTTACACTTGTGGTATGAAAGGGCACATTGCTGTTAACTGCCAGAATTGGAGGTTTGAGACAAGAAGATGCTTTGAATGCTAAATCAGAGGTCATATTGCAAGAGATTGCCCAATGAGATCAATGGGAAGATTGAAGGCTGAATCTCAGAAAATGACAAAGAAGATACCAGTCAAAGTCGAAGCAAAGCCCAAAGAACAGAAAGTTCTAGAACCGAAAGTGAAGCTATTGCAGGGGCAGAAAGACAGACTGAGGAAGAAGAGAAAGAAGGCTAGAGAGTATCTAGAAAATATCTTGTCCTCGGGTTCATCTGTTGGTAAAAATAAGAGTTCTGATGAATTGACTTCATCGATTGCAAAGTCAAGCAAAACGAATTCATCAAATACAAATCTGAGGACAGAAAAGAGAGTAAAGAAAGAGAAGGCTGTTAATCAAGAGATTAACAAATCTGGCAATGAATCTGTTTCTTCGGAAACAAAGGAGCTACATGTCGGTGATGAATCTGGCTCCTTAAAGTCAGACAAGCCATGTTCAGGCGATGATTCTGGTTCGTCAAAGCCAGAGGAGCCATTGGTTGAGGTAAAATTGGAGAATTCAGGTTTAACAATGGATGATGCAAATTTTCCACCATTGTTGAACAAGAATTCAAAATCACCCAAGGACCGTCAGGCTTGGGTGAATCTGTTTAAATAGAAAAACCTGACTTGCCGGAGTTCCCAGGTTGGTAAGCGTGGAACATGAATCGGCACATTTCTTGAGAAATTTCACTTTGGTGATTTTTCGCCTTACATGTGGTAAATCAGGGACATTAAGTTGTACTTGATTTTCTACAAGTGATGTTTGAGATCTAAATCTGAAATTGTAAAATTTGTCATGTGTATGAAGAAAACAATGTGATGAAGTGACCCCGAACCTACAATTATGTGGTATACAAACTAATTTTTCCAGAAAAACCATTTTGATTAAAACAATCTTAAGTGTTTTGAAATCATAATGGGAAAATAGTTTGTTGTGAGGGGGAGTTCTGATTGTTTATGCCAGGTGGATAGAGAATTGAAGTGATTCTCATCATGTTGTCAAGTTTATACAGTTTGTTTCAAATTTTCCCAGAAAATCAAAATTGAAATATATTTTAATTTTAGGGGGAGTAAAATTTAAAAAAAAATTAGAAAATTTGAAAATGTCAAAAACATTGAAAAATTCAAAATGAGTTTTGCTGAAACAAGAGGAAATGATAGAAAATCAGTGGACTATCACAGCATGCTAAAGATATGTAAAGTCTAAAAAGTGATAAACGGTCTCACTAAAGATGTGATGATAGGCTCAGCTAGACTAGTAGATTTGTGATAACGATACAAACCTAAAATGAAAAAGCCTAGTTCTAGTGGGAAACATGATTGAAAGCATAGTACTTAGTTTTGTCCTTCTTGATTGTGTGCCTACTCAGTAATTGCTGATTGTCGAAAGACATAAAACTGGTTAAGTTTGTGAACTTTCACAACTTTGCTGAAAAGTCACTGTGATTGTGCATTTCATTTTGCAAAGATTTAAACTTGTTTTATTTCTTTATTTTGTTTAAGCATCGGACATCCTCTACGTATACGTGAGTATCGACCTGGATGTTGTTGCCGAAACGTTCTGCTTTATTTTCTTTGGTGTTTCGTTTAAGCTTTGGATCACCTTTGCGTATATGGGAGTATCGACCTAGTGGTTAAAGCCTAAACAACTTCAACTTATTTTTATTTTCTTATTTTGTTTAAACATTGGACTTTCTCTGCGTATACGGAAGTATCGACCTGATTGTTAATGTTTAAACATTCTGTGTTGTTTTCGCACAAATCACAGTTGATCAAAGTTTAAAGGCATTACTTGAGTCAGTGTATTGGATGATGAGGGGATATGCTGAGATCGTGGGGTCTATAAGAACTTAGTGCAAAATTAATATACCTTAACGTATCGGTAAGCATTTTGAAAGTTTTTAGATTGAGTTTAAGTGGACAACAATATCGTCAATCTATGTGAATCGTTTAGAGCTTAAAATGAAATCAAGCTTAACGGTGGTTGTGATTGGTCTCATAAGCTGATATGATCTTCTTTCGCAAACTCACAAAAATATGTTTGTACATATTTCATTTCTGCATTTAATTTTTGTTATTGCATTTATGTTTCATATGTTGAAAAATCCAAAAAGATTTTCGACAACTGATGTTGGAAAGCTGATATTCAAAATTTCAACGGCTAAACATGATGAACAGATGGGTTGGTTAATTGATTTAAAATGTTTAAAATGATTCATTAAGTTGAATCAGATTTAGAAATGTTTCAAAGTTTGATAAGTTTTAAATGTGAAAATTCTCGAATGTTTAGTTGATTCATTAAGTTGAATCACAACATGGTCTGTTGTAATAGAGTGTTTGAGTTATGTAGGTTTCTGATCCTGTTGCTACGAAAGGCTAGAATATGATTCAGAACCTCAGAAGAGCTTAAACTGAAAAAGCCAGGATTTGATTTCAAAGGTGATAACAAATTCCAGACAGCGATCCCAGCTTGGTGCAAGGGGGAGTCTGACGAGAGTTAGAACCAGAGAAAGATCCGGGTACATGATTCCAGGAAGAGTTCCTGAAGAGATGGATCAAGATTGAAGAGTTGTCATGTTGAAGACTCTCACTGAAGATTCCGTCAACATTCAAGGGGGAGTCTGTTGGTGCAGTTGTCTGTCGACTACATCTTCGTTTGAGTCTTAGGTTAGGGCTGATTGTATCGTGCACGGAAATCAAGAAATCATGTTTTAATGATGATTTCGCTCATGTGTCTTAGACATGGTTTCGCTCATATGTCAACTAAGGGGTTTCGCTTATGTGTCATGGTTATAGTTTCACTCTTATGTCATGTCCGTATAAGCGAAACTCGTTAGCCTATAAATAGGTTGTTTGAGCGAAACCACATAGGAGTTGAGTGAATGTCTTGTATGTAACGGCGAAGCTCTGCCGAATCATCTCCAGCGCTTGTAAATTGTCAGCAGATCAATAAAAGAGACAATTAATAGTGAAATCAAGCTAAACAAAGACTGAATCAATGAATTCCGCCTCTGATTCAGTCTGAGAACTCTTCTGATCGACTCGTTAGGTCGTCTCACAACTTGGATATTTTGTTAAGTTTGAAAGGTTTGCGATTTGATCGAGACGGTATGACAACGTGTTTAAACAACAGAAACCCCACCAAGTCCAAGTTATCCGATCGAAGTGGGAATCACCCCAGCTTGATCAGTTAACTGTTCGTGACGGTTGTTCATGTTCATCCCGAAATCGGTTGTCTCTTTGATAGGAACCAGATCTCAGACCGACACTTTACTAGAAACGAGTGGAAGGCCTGAATGATTTCTGATTCTATTGGTTTTTTAGTGCATTGAGTGTAAAAGAGTTGAAAGAAAGTTGTGAAACCATCTTTCAATCCTTTAATCTTTGAAAATGTTTAGATCTAGGTGAAATCAGTGTTAAATCATGTTGAAATCCCTTAGATCTGAGTTGCTCTTGGTGGAATGAGGCCAAATCTTGAAGTTCATAAGAACCCCATGATGACATCACCCTAGAACACCTCAAATCCACTGATTTCAAGGTGAAAAGTGAAGATTCAAAGGAGAATATGATGAAGAAGTGTGTGTAGATGATAGATGTACAAGATTTGAGTTGAAAACTTATATGAATCGCGAGAAATCGAGAGAAAGAGGGCTGGAACGTGCTGGCCGAAGGAGAGAGCTGTCACATCACTGTTCATGATGTGACTGGGGGTATTTATAGGTTACCAAAAGAGGAAAGGCGTGCACAAGTGTCGGATCGGATGGTAAACCGATCGGATGGCCATCCGATCGGATGGTCATCCGTACAGATGACCATTCGATCGAATGGTCATTCGATCGAAGGTTGCCGCGAGTTGGTTTTCGATGTTTCATTTTACGTGTTGAGCGTTGCGATGCGTTTAAGCGAGTGTTGATTAAGCGATGCGATAGATTTGGATAATAGTCAGACAAATAACATAACTAACATACAACTACGTAAATAACCTTGTGTTTAGCATTTGCGATTCGATTGCGTTGCGATAGAGTTGCGATTGCGTTTCGATTAATCACCACAACAGAATGTAAACATGCACAATAACATATAAATAGCACACACACGTAAAACATTATACAGAACCTATAAATTAAGCTACGTAAGCGATTGCGTTGCGTTTAGCGATAAAGCGATAAATAGATTAGCGATTAACATGCGATTAAACGTCGATTATTATAGATACTCCACATAATAAAACATTATACAGAACCTATAAATCAAGCTACGTAAGCGATTGCGATGCGATTAGCGATAAAGCGATAAATAGATTAGCGATTAACATGCGATTAAACCTCGATTATTATAGATACTCCACATAATACAACTAAAGCAAATAAATAAAAGAATTCGATTAAAAGTACAATCAATAATTAAGCAAAGAGTGACAGATCGCAATTAGCAATCTTTTCTTCCTTTGACTTTGACTTTAACTTTGACTTGTACTTTGACTTTGGAAACGCGGGTTGTTACACTGTCATTCCCTACTTCCAAACAAACCTAGGAAGTCAGGAACGGGATTTGTCAAGTCCTATGGTACCATTACATACTACCGAGCGGTGTGATCAATGTTAATGAATGTATTATTGTCCTGTTAAACATACCAAACGTCATAACCAATGTAAGCATGCTATGTGAAAACCATGTACTAAGTATGTTAAGTAAACATACATAGTAGAAATGTCCATGATATCAATTGTGCCCATATGCTGAGTAAACATATGCAGCAGAAATGTAATGTAAATCAATGTGTCCATATGCTGAGTAAACATATGCAACAAAAGCATTTTATGAAATCAATGTGCTAGCATGCTCAGTCAACATACATAGCAAAGCATAATTGAAATCATGTACTATGTATGTACTACGTGAACATAGCATGTTTATGTCATAAAAAGAAATAAAAGTATGAAAGTAACAAGTAGGCACATGTGTATCACCCCAAAATATTTGAAAGCGGTAAAAGAGGGAACTATGTACTCACTTAGGATTGCTTATTAGTCTTGGAATTAAGACCAAATAAAGCTTCAAGGATTACGGAATCAAACGACACCTAATATATGTAACTACGTTAATAATCGGATCCTAAATCGGGAGATAGGATAGAATGAAGTTCTATAAATCAAATGAGTATTTGAACTCATATGGCATGATTTAATAGAGCTAACATTCTGATTAGAAAGTTATCCTAAGTGCTTTTGACCTGTTTCGACCCGTTAAGGTAGTTTAAGCTACTTTAACGTGTCGTTTGTGTAAATCTAAGGTCGGATGGTTATTCACGTCATATGTTAAGTCTTACATGCCCAAATATGTTTAAATATGTTATTAAATCAGTTTAGATGTCAAAAACTTGATCACATATGTTAAATATGAATTTATGCTCAAAAAGGGCATTTTGGTCATTTTTAGTGGGCATAATAACGACTTAACGAATAACTAACCAAACAAGGTGACCATAAGGTATAACCTCAGTAGGTTATTCCCTATACAACTATGATCACTACATATGTTTGGTCGGATCCTAACGATCGACCAAATGGGTCGGGTTCGAAAGTCTAAGCGGTTGTCGAGACCGCTTGACTTACAACCCTAAACAAGCACTAAACTTGTAGTGATGAGTTAAACATGTTAAAACATGTTTAACTAAGTTAGAAAACTGATTTGGTATCAAAACAAAGTGTTTTGATACCCGAAAATAGTTCCATCGAAAAATGCGCATAAATACGCATTTTGACCGAAACTTTGACTCGTCACTACGACTAGTCAACGTGGTAATCAGAAGGTATAATCGCTAGGGATTATAACCATCGTGATTACGATCACGTTGCAAAGTTCAATTAAACTTTGATTTGACCAATTAATGGTCAAAATCGAAAGTCAAACTATTAGTCAAATTGTTTGACTTTCAGCTTTAAGTAGCTGAAAATAATAACAAGCCATGAAAGAACACTTACAAAATGTTCAAGGGCTGTAAATATGACTAGAAGAACTCAGGTAAGTGGCTTCCAAAGAGGGTAGCCTCTACTTAGAGTCCAAGAGATGAAGAAAATGGAATGAGCAAAGAATGAGGTGAAGGAGGGGGGTATTTATAGTTGTTGGATAATTGTAGGATCATTACATGTGTTTGTGTGATGCCCAAGCATTAAATCTTGACCTTACAAGTGTTATGGCCAGCTTGCAAAACTTGGAGAGTTGTTAGCTTGGTGCCAAAACAAGAAGAAATGGCATAGAAGACACAAGGAAACAAGCTGTCAACAGCAAACAACCATTCTGTCGACAGGGGGCTGTCGTGTGGCGCGACAGCAGATCCCTCTGGTCGTCGCCTGGCGTGATGGTGTGCTGCAGAAGTTTCAGAATTTACAAGATCAGTCCCTGCACACACATAAGTGTATTTTTGACATATATAACTTCCGCTAAGCCATTTTCAAGGCTCTACATGAACGTCAAAGTATAGGGGACTTGAAATATGCCTGGAAATATCGTGGATGTCAGTTCGTTTGGTCCTACGGTCGCGTTATTCGGCTAATTACGACGAAACTCGAACGGACGCGAAAACGATCCAAATTAAGCGACGAATGGTATTTTTGCATTCCTATCACTAAAATAAAATTATATTAGTGACTATAAAAATTTTTGGATCTCCGGATGTGGTCGGAACCTAAGATATGCGCGTAAATGCAAACTTACGCAGTTTTTAACGCTTTTAGTCCCTGTGATCGAATAAGCGCACATTCGCATACCGAACCCCGCAAAGCTTATTTCTAAGCTATGGTTAGGTTATTTATGGTATGTTCTCAAAGCTTATTTCTAAGCTATGTTTAGGTTATTTATGGTATGTTAAGCTTATGTCACTGCTCCGAAGTGTTTTTCGAGTTAAACTGATCACATTTATGCATCAGTTTGCATATAACTTTCTAGAAAGCGATATAGAGTTTAAAATCGAACAAAAATCAAAACGTGCAAAATTTCAAACATAAAAAAACAAATATTGGGATCAAAACACATTGTTTTATTGATACTTGAATTTTTCAAAGTTGTACAACGATTACACAAGCACGGATGTCACAGTCTCCCCTACTCTAGGAAATTTCGTCCCGAAATTTATTTAGAGGAAACTTGTGAAAATAGATGTGGATATTTCGCTTTCATTTGATGTTCACATTCCCAAGTAAATTCTGGGCCACATTTAGTTTCCCAGCGAACTTTGACAATTGGTATGCGCTTGCGTTTGAGCTTTTTGATTTGACGGTGTTGGTGCATACGTCTGTCGAGTTCGTCTTGTATCTAGTCTTGTATTAGAACAGATAGATCAGGGCACGTAGTACTAGAAAACTGTCAAAAATAAGTTTGGTGATAATTTCGCACGAAATTACAAAAACTGTAATTCCACACGAAATTACAATCTAATTTCGCACGAAATTAGATTTCGTGTGAAATGTAATTTCGCTTGGGAATTCCGTGCGAAATTACACTACCTATAAATACCTTGAGTTGCCTTGTCATTTGTAACTTTCCGGTTTCAGTGCTGAACTACTGCCGAAGTGTCTACTCGCTGTAAATCTTTGTCAAATCAATCAAAAGACAGTTTAAAGTATATATCTAGCTGAATTGAAATTGATACGACTGTTTCCGCATTTCGTATTGAGCAAAAACTCTTCTGATCGACTCATTCGGGTCAGAAAACGATCCTACAAGTGGTATCAGAGCACAGGAGGAAGAGTTCTTACCAATTCAGCTACAATTTCTGATTTCTACACCTTCTTTTTCAAAATTATCAAGTTTTTACGGTTAAAATGACTTGAATTTCACACATCTTACGCGTAATAGTGTTTTAACAAATCCTAGAAAGTTTCAGATCTTAAAACGGCTTAAAACCTGATCAATTTTGACAAAAACAGCTCAAGATGATGACATCAGCATAATTTCGCACGAAATTAGGGTCTTATTTCGCACCAGATTATAATTTCGTTTGAAAGGTTCACACGAAATTAGTGATTTCATTTAAAAGTGTAATTTCGTTTGATAATTTCACACGAAATTACCTATTTCGTTTGAAAGTTCAGCTATTTCATGCGAAATTACTTATTTCGCTTGAAACCAGTGTATTTTGCACCAAAGTGATATTTCGTTTGAACTGATTTCGCTTGAAGTTGTCTTGCAGGCTATTTCGTTTGAACAGGGTAATTTCGCACGAAAGGCTATTTCGTGTGAAAGTTAATTTCATTTGAACTATCTGATTTTGTGAATTTTGAAACCGAATCATGGAAGAGGAATTTTATAACGCATTTGCTACTACCCCGACTACTCCGGCATCTGTTACTCAGAACTTGAACATGGAAAATGAAACGGGCACTATGCAAAAACCGCCTAAGCTCATGAATATCGAGGAGTATAAAGGATGGGAGGAACGATTTGAGAATTGAGTTCAAGCAAATTATTTGGATGCTTGGGAATGTGTTGAAATGAAATATATTAGACCGTTGAATGATGATGAAGAGGAGATTGCTATTAAAGATATAAGTGTTGATGATAGAAAGAAATACAAAAATGAAAAGATGATGATCAGTTTATTGCATCAAGTGGTTAAAGAAGATATCTTGGTTTTATTGCAACACAATGGGAGTGCATACTCTATTTGGAAAGCATTAAAATCATAGTTTGTTGGAAGTAAAGAGTTGATCAAGAACAAAAAAAATCACTTTTGAAAAAGGAATTTGATCTATTTTGTGGTTTGAGAACTGAGAGCACCAAGCAGATTATTGAAAGATACTGCAATCTGTTAGTCGAAATGAAGAGAGTGAGCATCACAAAAGATAATGAAGAGTTGATAGAAAAGTTGGCTGATGCATTACCACATGAAACTTGGGGCACATATCTTATGATGTTGAGAAATAAGAAAGATTTTAGTAATTTGACACTGAATAAATTCATTGAAAAACTTGAAGCTCAGAAAATGGAACGAAGAAAGATCTCAAGAATGAAAGATTTTGATGGTGAACAAGATATAGGTCTTTATTACAAAGGAGGTGTTAGTGATAAGGCCAATATGTCACCAAAGGTTGAAACTGCATTCAATGCTAAGAGTTCGTCTGGAGGGTCATTTCAAGGATCAAACAGCAAAACAGGATTTTCTTCATATCCATCATTTGATCCAAATTTTTCAACAACCAAGAATGGCAAGAGATTACAATGCAACATTGTTTTGAATCTTGAAAATGATGAAAATTTCTCGGAAGAGGTTGCAAAAGGTCACATGTCATTGTTGGGAACTGTATTAGAATCAAATGAAAGTTTAGTTGCAGGAAAGATCGGGAATCCAATGTTGACAAAAGAGGATTACGATCAGATTGATGCTGAGGAGATGTAATTGATGGATATGAAGTGGTGTTTGGCGAGTGTTTTGAGAAGAGCCGAAAAGTTTAAACAAATTACGGGAAGAGATGATTTCCCTGATGCAAATGTTTCTACTCTAGGTTTTGATAAATCTAAAGTTACCTGTCTTTGTTGTAGGAAAAAAAGGACACTTCAAGAGAGAGTGCACAAATCGCGAAGCAAGTGGAGCTCAAAATCCGTTCAACAACAATGATTACTATAGGAAAGCAATTTATCATCAAGTTGCCCAACAAAAACAAGAACCAAAAACTGCACATGCTAGAAAGACAATCGAAGATTCATCAAAGAGAGCTTGTACGGTGAATCAAGATGATAAAAAGTCAACAAAAGAATTCAGTTGGGACAAATGTGTTTCATCTGGTAGTAAAGCATGTCTGATAAATCAAGATGATGAAAAATTACCAAAAGGGTTTAGCTGGGCAAATTTCAGCTGGGATGATTATGATCCTAACAAAACTTCAAATCACAAAGCTTTTGTTGCTAGAGTTGCTGAAGACAGTGATAATGATGATGATTATTATGCAAGGAGAATGAAAGAGCATTTAAAATTGATGGAAGAGAGTGATAGTGATGATGAAAAAGCTAAATAGAAAAGAAGAAAGTTAAAAAACCTGTCAGCAGTGATGATGAAGAAGTTCCTGTGATAAGGAAGAAAATGAAAGACATTCCAGTTTTCAAAGTTGAAGCAGAAGCTGATGCACAAAAGATTACTGTGAAATGTGAGAATTGTGAAGCAGTGAAGAAGCAAAACAGTACTTTGATTCATAACATGAACAGATTGAAAGAATCCTATGATCTTCTGAACAAAGCCATGAATCAATACAATCAATCAAGTAGTGAACAAGCAACATCAATGAAGACACTTCAAGGAGCTTTCATGACAAAGCAGAAAGTGGTCAACAATTACATTGAGAAATGTGCTGTGCTTGAACAGAAACTGGAAACCCAAAGGATTGAAATAGAAAAAGTTAATAGATTGTTAAAAAGTTACTCATGTACTTCTTTTGTTATTGACAGGATTTATCCAACCGTTGAAGGCATGAAGGCATTTGATGAAGAGGAAGTATATGAAGAAAAAAGTTCTGAAAAGAAGAAGGATACTGAAATGAAGATTTCTGGTAAGAAACAAGATGCCAGTTACAACAAGTGTCCACCCCCGCTTGAAAATGGATATTCTCCTAGAAATCTAAATTCAGAAAGAGTCAAAAAGGCAACCAATTTACAGTGGGAGTCTGAGTCTTCAGAAAATTTGCCAGACAACATCGATGTCACTTTCACATCGTCTGACACTGATCATGAGTCCGAATTAATAAAGAAAGTGGTCGATCAGGTGTTGGATAACGATGAAACCGAGGAGTCAAAGTCGGAGTCAAAGTCTGACAAGTCAAAGTCAACAGTCAAAAAGGACAAACGGGGTTATAATAAAGAATTTCTGCTATCAAAATCTAATTTGAATGAAGAAACATTCATAGTGGCTTATACTTTGAATGATTCTGACAAATTATATTCTGATGAAGAATTTCCAATAAGAGGTGTTAAAACTGAAATGATAAAAAAGGTTTTCAAACTAACAGAAATTAATATTTCTGAAATAAAAAATGTAAATTTTGCTGAAAAAACTAAAAAATACACCTCAAGAGTTCAACAAAGGGAAAACAAGAAAAAAGGTTACAGTTCTGGTTCAGGTTTTCAAAAGAGACCAAACCATAACGGTAATTTCAAAAGAAAAGGTCTTGGATTTATTCCACCAAAAAATCATAAAAATGAGAAAACTTATAAAACAAAAACTGTTTTTGTTTCAGGAATATCATCTGAAGAAGAAAAAGAGCAATTGTTCAGAAAGCGGACAAACAAAGAATTCCTTGCTAAGAAGCAAGAAGAAATGGAAATAGATGTTGCTCAACAAAAGAAGGAGACAAGAACCTGTTTTCGATGCAATACAGTTGGTCATATTGCCAGGAATTGTCCAAAGGCAATCCAAACAAAACTGGGAGTCTCTGAAAAACTAAAAGAAAAGGCTGTTGAGAATGAACCACCAACAAAACCTTTTATAGTTTTCAAAAATTCAAAATTTGAGGTTAGTGAAAGCTCAAAAAGGTTTTACAAGAGAAAAGCGAATCTTGACAACCACAAGTGGGTTGTTAAGAAGTCTGATGATAGTTTTAGCAATGATTCTGATTCATCAAAATCAGAGGAGCTATCGTCTGGCAATGAATCTGATTCCACAAAGTCAGAGGAGCCACAAGTTGAGTTAAAATTGGAAACTTCAGTTCCGCCAATGGATGATGTCAATTTTCCACCATTGCGAGCTGAGAATTTTAAACAAAAAATTGGCAAAGTTGAGATTTCAAATCAATTTTTCTCTGAAAAGAAAGAATTTGATATTGAAAAAGCTTTTAACTCCACAGTTCAAAATATTTTTGGAAAAATGGTTGATGGAAAGGTCAAAGGAGTGAAAGAGTTTTATGAGAAGAAAACAAAGAAACCAGGTAAAGATGGATCATCCCAGGTTTGTGACTGGGATGGAACCTATTATGATTGAAAACTAGGACTTGCCGGAGCTCCCAAGTTGGTAATCGTGGAGCAGAAATCGGCATCTTTCTTGAGAAATTCACGTTTGTGATATTTCGATCTTCATGTGGTAAATCAGGGACATTAAGTTGTACTTGATTTTCTACAGGTGGTAGTGTTGATTGAATTTAAAACAGTTATATTTCATAAAAAGGGTTGAAGCTGAAAGAACAAAGTGATGAATTGATTCCCTAACCTACAAGTGATTTAGTGAAAATCAACAAAAACTAATTTTCCGGAAAAACCATTTTTGATTGAAACAAACTTAAGTGTTTTGAAATCATAATGGGAAAATAGTTTGTTGTCAGGGGGAGTTCTGATTGTTTATGACCAAGTGGAAGGCGAATTGAAGTGATTCGATATCAGTTGTCACTTTATTTGTACAGTTTGTTTTCAAATTTTCCAGAAAATCAAAATTGAAATATATTTTGATTTTAGGGGGAGTAAAAATTTTAGCAAATTTCGAAAATTTGAAAAATACAAAAACATGATAAAATCTAAAAGGCCAAAAACATTGAAAAATTTAAAATTTGAGTTTTGTTGTAAAAAGAGGAAATGATAGTACATCAGTGGACTATCACAGCATGCTAAAGAATTGGAAAGTTTAAAAGTGATAAACGGTCTCACTGATGATGTGCCAGTAGGTTTGTTAGGCCCTATAGGTTTATGGATTAGTAGGAGTTATTACTAAATAGACCAAGTTCTAGAAGGTGGGTATTAGAGTGGGATTTAGGGATAATGGGCCTAGGGTTTTGGGGGAAACCCCTTACTATAAATAGAGGAAAGAAATGAGGAGCATTGGTTGGTTGATTTGTTTTTGAAACTTGTATTAGACAAACAAGATTTTGTATGCAAGTTTAAACATTCAATTCAACAAATCTTCAAATCTTCATCTTTTGTTCTTGATTTCTTGAAGATTATCAAGTCTGGATTCTGCCCATCCTTGTTGATCGTTTGATATCGTTGTTTGATCCGGATTTTTGGGACTTACAATTGGTATCAGAGCCAATTAGATATCAAACATCAAGAAATTCTGATTTTGTGTTGAAGATCTTCGTCGTGTTCTTCGTGTTCTTCATCGTGTTCATCCAATTTTTGAAAAATCGTTATATTTTGCCTGTTGATCTTTGTGACACTCTAGGTTTTCCCGAGCAAATATCTTGAAATTACATTGTGTGTATATAGGTATTAAATGAAAGTTGCGATTATCTTGTTATGCTATGTGGTGTATGAATGTATAATATAGGTATGTGTATTATATATATATATATATGTATTATATATATATATATATATAATTACTAGGGAACCGAGACCACGACTCGAGACCACTCAGTCTCGAGTAAACAATAAAGTAGTGTGCCGGTTGGGCCTTCCACATCTCAACTCAAATCGGTTGGGCCGATATCCCCTTGAAGCCCACTCGAAAACCCACTTAGGGTGCACCACCCTTTTTATAAGAACCTAAAACCCTGACACACTCTCCTTTACTCTCTCTCCCACTTCATCCTCACTCTTACACTCTCCCTCTCTAGAAAACCTTAAACCCTAACAACACAACCTCTCCTCTCCTTCTTTCTCGGATCAAACCGGCGACAACCAAAGGACTCTCGGATTAACTCGAGATCATCACTCGGAACTTAGTTCATCAATCCTTCATACCCTTTCATCTAGCCGGTTAGTTTCCTTGTAGTTGTTTGGTCAAAAAAAATTGTGATTTATGAATGCATAACAATTGTTTTGATAGTTGGATAGTAGATTGTTGCATATTAGATAATAGATTCGTTAGCAATGTTGAAATAACTTTTGTGAAACAAAGTGTTTCTTATAAACCGAATGAGCAATTGAAATAATAAATGGATGAGCTTAGTGTGTTCGAATAATGAAATCATGCTAGAAAGTGTAAGAAAAATATTATTTCCATAGTATTTTTTACAAGATTGTCTTGATAATTAGGATATTTGTCACATGATTCTTGTTCACAACTCTTATGCTATATGTTGTAAAAATTGAGGATCTATCCACATGCTTCGAATGTAGAAATGAATGATAAAACCATAGTGATGAACTATATGAATATGTGATGAATGTGCTTGATGAACTATTTGAAGATCATTGAAAATATTTGAAATTGTTGGTGTTTGATCTGAATTGTTTGGAATTTAGACAACAAAACATGTTTAGTGGGATAGTACACAATTTTCATGAAATGGCAATCCTATTGGATAGTACCATTAGACGGGTTCTGGAAGGTTTCCGGTCATCAAGTGTGCGAGTCGAGACCTCCTGTCTCGACTCGAGACTGCGAAGATTGATACTCGAGACCGTCAAGTGGACAACTTGAGACCAGGACATGCGCCTCATGAGTCGAGACCAACACTGTTGCGACTCGAGATCTCCTGATCTCGACTCGAGACTGAACTCGAGACCTTCGAGGTTGCGACTCAGGCATGCACCACTCGAGATCTTCCGGTTGCGACTCGAGACCTTACACTCTCGAGTCGAGACCGCCTGGTCTTGACTGGACTGTCAGTTTTCGTTATTGGGCTAAAGTATACAAACTGTTCATGCTTGTTACTGTTAAAAGTGAACTATGTGTTAACTGTTATTGCTTAAGAATTTGACAGGCCCAATAACTTAGGGGATAAATATACGTTATGCATGCTATGTGTTAAATACGTGTACCCTATACGTGATTACCAGTGTCCGAGCCTGACTCATACCAATAACCATATTAGGACGTGGTGATCAACACACTTAACCAAGTAAACTAATCTGCCGAGCAACCCAAGGTGAGTTCACACACTAAAAGCATGCGTCCCAGGGTGGGACACGAACAAACTAAAGAATGTTTTCAAACTACTAATTTCCGGGGGAATATGCAAATGGTACTCTTGTACTACTACATCCGGGGGAGATACGTTTGGGTATTATTTATAAATCACAGCTAGCAACACTAAACAAATCTCTATCATGTAAAGTCCCTGCTTATAGTACCGATTAATCGCCGGGGGCGAACGGGTTATTAGTTGATAGCGCTATTAGGTTTGACAACCTCACACCGTGACCGGGGGAGATCGGGCGTGAACTAGTAGACCTTGCATCTTGGTCAATGACGATAGACATTGACCTGGGTACCAAATCTTCTCGTCGACAGTTTCGGTAATTCAAGTTTAGTAGCTTTCATATGGGGTAGCTCCCCATGACGTGATTATAAATGCTTTACCTAAACAACCTACATTTTCTTTTGAAAAGCTAAAACTGGACATCTCGTGAACTCGCCAACATTCTTTGTTGACACCCTACTGCATGCTTTGCAGGTAACCAGTGAATCAGGAGCTTGCAGCTTGGGGATATGTAGTGGTCGTCTTAACCCGTGTGTTGGGTTTTAAATAATCTTTAAACTATGAACCTTGTTTTGAAAACTGTTTGGTTTGTGCTTCCGCTGCTTACTTAAACTATATTTCGAATTGAAACATTTAAGACTTTAAACTGTGATGTCTATTATCAGTGCTCAGTATAATTGGTGGCTGGATCCTGGTCAGTCACGCCTCCAAGCGGTGGTACTCCGCATGTGGATTTTGGGGGTGTGACAGATTGGTATCAGAGCCATTGGTTATAGTGAACTTGGTTTTAAAAAGAAGAGTATTTTTGAGAAAAACCAGACTATAACCCGTGACTCGTGACGACACTACACTCCAAGGGCAAGACTCAGCATATTAGACCTCATAGCTCGGACTTGTGTTTACTTGCTTGTTTATCTTACGTTGACTGCTCTACTATACATACTAGTGTGCTTAATTAGATAGATCCACATCCCTCTTCTATCTCATTCTCGCTACGTTATGACATCACACTCATACTGTGTTTTTCTGGTTATGAAGACAATGAGTGGACGCGGAAGTGGTAACGTTAACATGACTCAGGCTCAGTTTACCAACTTGCTCAACACGGTGGCTGCAGCTTTCGCAGCTCACCCTGGAGGTAAACTAGTTACTTTAGGATGTTTAGATCCTACCCCCACATCATCTTTTCACCTCTAAGCCTACTCGCTTCACTTCTCACAACAGGTCAGCCAGCGCCTGCGCAACCACGTGTTTGTACTTTCAAAACTTTCATGGATGGCAAGCCTCTCCCTTTCAATGGCACTGAGGGTGCCATAGGCCTTCTGCACTGGATTGAAAAGGCCGAAGCTGTCTTTGCTGTCTGCGAGTGTCCCCCTGTTAACTGGGTAAAGTTCGCGACTGGTACGCTTGAAGGAAACGTGCTTTCATGGTGGAAAGCACCGGTTCAGATGCTTGGTCTGGAAACTGCAAATGCTACTGCGTGGGAAGATTTCAAGGACATGATCAAAGAGGAGTACTATCACAGGGATGACATCCACAAACTCGAGAACGAGTACTATGAGCTCAAGATGGTTGGATCAGAGATTGAGACCTACATCAAACAGTCCAACGACTATGCTGCACTTTGCCCAAACATGTCCCGACCTATGTATCGAAGGATCGAATTGTACATCAAAGGTTTGGTCCCAGAAATCCGGAGCCATGTAACCTCAGCCAACCTCAATACCATACAGCCCGTGGTCCGTCTTGCTCACAAACTCACCAATCAGGCTGTGGAGGAGGGCAAGCTGCCCAAAAGGATCAGTGCTACTGCTGGAACTTCTAATGACAACAAACGAAAGTGGGATGGAAACCAGGGTAAGGATGCTAACTTTACTCAGGCCCCGGCTCAGCAAAGGAAAACTGAAAATAACAAGGGCCCTCAGCAGCAGGGCGGCTATGAGGGCCATCTCCCCAAATGTAACAAGTGCAATCGACATCACAATGGGCCTTGTGCGAAGAACAAGTGCCAGCGGTGCAACAAGATGGGACATGAGGCCAAGGATTGTAGGAGCCCTCATCCCGCAAGGCAGAATCAACCACAGCAGCAGCAGCATCATGGGAACATCAAGGGTTGTTTCCAGTGCGGAGCCGAGGGGCACATTAAGAAGAATTGTCCCCAGTTAAACCAGAACAACCCCAATCAGGGTGTGGGAAATAACAACAACGCCAACAATGCTGGGAATGGTGCAAGAGGAAGGGCTTTTGTGATTGGAGCTGGAGAAGCGAGGAATGACCCCAACGTTGTAGCGGGTAAGTTCCTACTTAATGATCATTATGTTTCCGTATTGTTTGATTCTGGAGCAGATGCTAGTTATGTGTCCCTACGTATTAGTAAGAAACTTAAGACCACTCTTACGCCACTGAGCTCTAAGCACATCGTTGAAATAGCTAATGGTAGATACCTCGAGGCCTCACACGTAATACGTAACTGCGAATTAGAATTGGCTGGTCTGACCTTCCGTATCGACCTCTTCCCCAATATTCTTGGAAGCTTCGACGTCATCATTGGTATGGATTGGTTATCCAAACATCGAGCTGAAATCCTCTGCCAAGAGAAAGCTATTCGTATTCCCCGTCCCCCTGGAAAACCTCTTATAGTTCAAGGCGACAAGAGCGGAGAAGTCACAAGCATCATTTCATTCTTAAAAGCCCAGAAGTGTTTGCGAAAGGGGCACACCGCTATCTTAGCACCCGTTGCCGACACACAGAAAATGGAAAACAGGATTGAAGATTTTCCAGTCGTACGCGACTATCCTGAGGTATTCCCGGAGGAACTACCTGGACTCCCACCTCACCGCTAGGTCGAATTTCAAATCGAGCTAGCTCCCAGAGCAGCACCTATAGCTCGTGCGCCTTATCGTCTAGCTCCTGTAGAACTCAAGGAACTCTCTACTCAGCTACAAGAACTTTTGGACAAAGGTTTTATCCGTCCTAGCTCATCACCCTGGGGAGCCCCAGTGCTCTTCGTCAAAAAGAAAGATGGCACATTCCGAATGTGCATTGATTACCGCGAACTGAACAAGGTTACCATCAAGAATCGTTATCCACTTCCCCGTATCGAGGACCTGTTCGACCAGCTGCAAGGGTCGAGCTATTATTCCAAGATCGACCTGCGATCGGGTTATCACCAGCTGAGAGTCCGCGATGAGGACATCTCTAAGACTGCTTTCAGAACCCGCTATGGTCATTACGAATTCCTTATTATGCCTTTCGGAATGACCAATGCACCTGCAATCTTCATGGATCTCATGAACTGGGTATGCAAACCCTACCTCGACAAGTTCGTTATTGTGTTTATTGACGACATCTTAATCTACTCGAAGAGCCAAGAGGAGCATGAACAACACCTGCGTCTTATTCTCGAACTCCTTCGCAATGAGCAACTGTACGCCAAATTCTCGAAATGTGATTTCTGGCTTAGAGAAGTCCATTTCCTTGGGCACATCGTCAATCAGGAAGGGATTCATGTCGACCCCGCTAAGGTCGAATCCATTAAGAATTGGCCTGTACCTAAGACTCCGACCAAAGTCCGCCAATTCTTGGGATTGGCAGGATACTATCGAAGATTTATCAAGGGATTTTCTAAGATCGCTCAACCACTTACGACCCTCACTCAGAAGGGTGTTGCTTACAAATGGAGTGATGCTCAGGAATCTGCCTTCCAGGAACTAAAGAAGAACCTTTGTAGTGCTCCTATTCTCTCCTTACCTGAAGGTACCGACGACTTTGTTGTTTACTACGATGCTTCTATTCAAGGGCTCGGTTGCGTGTTGATGCAACGCGAGAAGGTTATTGCTTACGCTTCGCGACAACTCAAGATCCACGAACGGAACTACACGACGCATGACTTAGAATTTGGAGCTGTGGTCTTCGCGCTCAAGCTTTGGAGACACTACTTGTACGGCACCAAGTGCACGATTTACACTGATCACAAGAGTCTCCAGCACATAATGGAACAAAAGGAGTTGAATATGCGGCAACGCCGATGGGTCGAACTCCTAAATGACTATGAGTGTGCGATTAAATATCATCCAGGCAAGGCTAATGTGGTAGCCGATGCCCTCAGCAGAAAGGAGACCAAACCCAAGCGTTTTCGTGCCTTACAGCTCACTATCCACTCGAACCTCCCTAATCAGATTCGAAATGCTCAGGTTGAAGCATTGAAAGCCGAGAACATCAGGGCTGAGTCCCTACGAGGATCGAGACAACGATTGGAACAAAAAGAAGACGGTGCTTACTATGTAGCCGGGTGCATATGGGTTCCGCTTTATAGAAATTTACGTGACCTCGTGATGGATGAAGCCCATAAGTCTCGTTACTCAGTACATCCCGGTTCGGATAAGATGTACCACGACTTAAAGACTACATACTTGTGGCCTGGCATGAAAACTCACATAGCAGCCTATGTCAGAAAATGTTTGACTTGTGCAAGAGTCAAGGCCGAGTATCAGAAACCATCGGGCCTACTCCAATAACCAGAAATCCCACATTGGAAATGGGAGCAAATTTCCATTGACTTTGTTACCGGCTTGCCTAGGTCTCAACGCGGAAATGACACCATTTGGGTGATAGTAGATCGATTAACTAAATCTGCCCACTTTTTGGCTATTAAAGAAACAGACAAGTTCTCTACCTTAGCAGAGGTATACTTAAAAGAAGTGGTTTCGAAACACGGGGTGCCAACCTCTATTATTTCCGATCGAGACGCGCGTTTTACTTCTGAATTGTGGCAAGCTATGCACAAATATTTTGGCTCACGTTTAGACATGATCACCGCTTATCATCCGCAAACGGATGGGCAATCTGAACACACCATCCAAACCCTCGAAGACATGCTTAGGGCATGTGTGATCGATTTTGGCAAGAATTGGGAGAAGCACCTACCTTTAGTGGAATTCTCCTACAACAACAGCTACCACACCAGCATTCAGGCAGCACCCTTTGAGGCATTGTACGGTCGTAAATGCCGATCGCCTCTCTGCTGGGAAAAGGTTGGTGACAGCCAGATCACAGGCCCGGAGCATGTGGTAGACACTACGGAAAAGTTTGCCCAGATTAGGCAACGCATGGCGGCAGCTCGTGACCGTCGGAAGAGCTACGCTGATAAGGATAGGAAACCGCTAGAGTTCCAGGTTGGTGAACGGGCTCTACTTAAAGTCTCACCCTGGAAGGGTGTGGTTCGTTTCGAAAAACGGGGCAAGCTAAATCCGAGATATGTCGGACCCTTTGAAATTACCGAAAAGATCGGTAAGGTCACTTACAGATTGAATCTGCCTGAAGAACTAAGTGCTGTGCACAACGTCTTCCACGTGTCTAATCTGAAGAAGTGTCTGTCAGATGAAACACTCATTACCCCTTTCAAGGAACTCACTATTGACGAACAGCTACACTTTACTGAGGAACCGATTGAGATCACGGATCGAGAGATCAAAACCCTCAAACGTAGCCAGATACCTCTCGTACGAGTTCGTTGGAACTCGCGACGTGGCCCAGAGTTTACCTGGGAGCGGGAAGACCAGATGAAGCACAAGTATCCCCAGTTGTTCCCAGATGAAACTCCCAGCACTGAAGCTACAACCGAATTTCGGGACGAAATTCCAAACTAACGGGGGGATGATGTGACACCCCGTTGAAACACTCTCACTCATACTAGCTTGTCAGTGGCTGCCTTAACTTTCGGGACGAAATTTCTTAAAACTTGGGGATAATGTGACACTCTAGGTTTTCCCGAGCAAATATCTTGAAATTACATTGTGTGTATATAGGTATTAAATGAAAGTTGCGATTATCTTGTTATGCTATGTGGTGTATGAATGTATAATATAGGTATGTGTATTATATATATAATTACTAGGGA
This sequence comes from Helianthus tuberosus, assembly GCA_030545235.1. Taxonomy (NCBI): domain Eukaryota; kingdom Viridiplantae; phylum Streptophyta; class Magnoliopsida; order Asterales; family Asteraceae; genus Helianthus; species Helianthus tuberosus. The sequence continues at coordinate 93,278 of JARYGA010025004.1, forward strand.
ACCGAGACCACGACTCGAGACCACTCGGTCTCGAGTAAACAATAAAGTAGTGGGCCGGTTGGGCCTTCCACATCTCAACTCAAATCGGTTGGGCGGATATCCCCTTAAAGCCCACTCGAAAACCCACTTAGGGTGCACCACCCTTTTTATAAGAACCTAAAACCCTCACACACTCTCCTTTACTCTCTCTCCCACTTCATCCTCACTCTTACACTCTCCCTCTCTAGAAAACCTTAAACCCTAACAACACAACCTCTCCTCTCCTTCTTTCTCGGATCAAACCGGTGACAACCAAAGGGCTCTCGGATTAACTCGAGATCATCACTCGGAACTTAGTTCATCAATCCTTCATACCCTTTCATCTAGCCGGTTAGTTTCCTTGTAGTTGTTTGGTCAAAAAAATGGTGATTTATGAATGCATAACAATTGTTTTGATAGTTAGATAGTAGATTGTTGCATATTAGATAATAGATTCGTTAGCAATGTTGAAATAACTTGTGTGAAACAAAGTGTTTCTTATAAACCAAATGAGCGATTGAAATAATAAATGGATGAGCTTAGTGTGTTCGAATAATGAAATCATGCTAGAAAGTGTAAGAAAAATATTATTTCCATAGTATTTTTACAAGATTGTCTTGATATTTAGGATATTTGTCACATGATTCTTGTTCACAACTCTTATGCTATATGTTGTAAAAATTGAGGATCTATCCACATGCTTCGAATGTAGAAATGAATGATAAAACCCTAGTGATGAACTATATGAATATGTGATGAATGTGCTTGATGAACTATTTGAAGATCATTGAAAATATTTGAAATTGTTGGTGTTTGATCTGAATTGTTTGGAATTTAGACAACAAAACATGTTTAGTGGGATAGTACACAATTTTCATGAAATGGCAATCCTATTGGATAGTACCATTAGACGGGTTCTGGAAGGTTTCCGGTCATCAAGTGTGCGAGTCGAGACCTCCTGTCTCGACTCGAGACTGCGGAGATTGCTACTCGAGACCGTCAAGTGGACAACTCGAGACCAGGACATGCGCCTCATGAGTCGAGACCAACACTGTTGCGACTCGAGATCTCCTGATCTCGACTCGAGACTGAACTCGAGACCTTCGAGGTTGCGACTCAGGCATGCACCACTCGAGATCTTCCGGTTGCGACTCGAGACCTTACACTCTCGAGTCGAGACCGCCTGGTCTTGACTGGACTGTCTGTTTTCGTTATTGGGCCAAAGTATACAAACTGTTCATGCTTGTTACTGTTAAAAGTGAACTATGTGTTAACTGTTATTGCTTAAGAATTTGACAGGCCCAATAACTTAGGGGATAAATATACGTTATGCATGCTATGTGTTAAATACGTGTACCCTATACGTGATTACCTGTGTCCGAGCCTGACTCATACCAATAACCATATTAGGACGTGGTGACCAGCACACTTAACCAAGTAAACTAATCTGCCGAGCAACCCAAGGTGAGTTCACACACTAAAAGCATGCGTCCCAGGGAGGGACACGAACAAACTAAAGAATGTTTTCAAACTACTAATTTCCGGGGGAATATGCAAATGGTACTCTTGTACTACTACATCCGGGGGAGATACGTTTGGGTATTATTTATAAATCACAACTAGCAACACTAAACAAATCTCTATCATGTAAAGTCCCTGCTTATAGTACCGATTAATCGCCGGGGGCGAACGAGTTATTAGTTGATAGCGCTATTAGGTTTGACAACCTCACACCGTGACCGGGGGAGATCGGGCGTGAACTAGTAGACCTTGCATCTTGGTCAATGACGATAGACATTGACCTGGGGCACCAAATCTTCTCGTCAATAGTTTCGGTAATTCAAGTTTAGTAGCTTTCATATGGGGTAGCTCCCCATGACGTGATTATAAATGCTTTACCTAAACAACCTACATTTTCTTTTGAAAAGCTAAAACTGGACATCTCGTGAACTCGCCAACATTCTTTGTTGACACCCTACTGCATGCTTTGCAGGTAACCAGTGAATCAGGAGCTTGCAGCTTGGGGATATGTAGTGGTCGTCTTAACCCGTGTGTTGGGTTTTAAATAATCTTTAAACTATGAACCTTGTTTTGAAAACTGTTTGGTTTGTGCTTCCGCTGCTTACTTAAACTATATTTCGAATTGAAACATTTAAGACTTTAAACTGTGATGTCTATTATCAGTGCTCAGTATAATTGGTGGCTGGATCCTAGTCAGTCACGCCTCCAAGCGGTGGTACTCCGCATGTGGATTTTGGGGGTCTGACAGATCTTGTTGAAAAGTGTTAAAATTTTCAAAATCTTTAAAATATCAACATTTCATCAACTGTCACTTTCATATTATCAACAGCAGACAAAATTCATCATCAACAGCAGACTAACGTCATCATCTGACATCAACATCATCGTATCATCATCTTTTCATAACATTCAATACATCATCATCATCATTCTTCTGTCACGTTTTAATCTGAAATCATCCGCAATCAAAAAACCTTAGCATCCGCAATCAAACAACCTTCATCCGACATCATCAGTTTCATCCGAAACACCAAAGGCTTTTCATCCGAGACGCTTATCCGTAATCGATCCGAAAACAGTTCATCATTCTGCATCCGAGATCATTCTGTAACTACAACATCATCTTCTTTTGGTCACCTCCTTCATCACCATTATCACCGTGCGTCACCCCCGACACCACACACTGATCTCCAACTATAATCACCTTCACCTCCATCGTAACCACCACCTCCAACCCTCACCGCCGCATAACATCAGACATCTCCGTAAACCTGCAAGTCTCTGTTCATCACCATTACATCACCATCTTCATCATCGTTGTTCATTGTCTCTGTCATCAACCTCATTCGAACACCATCACCTCCGATAATCTCCGTGGTTTATCACCTTGACGGCGGCGGCTGTTTTAAATTAGGGTTTTGGTTTCAGTTTCTATCGAAGAAGAAGACAACGACACCGTTTTGTCGTTTATTTTTTTTGGACAATTATTAGTTAATTATATTATAATAATAATTAGGTAATCATGACTTAATGACTAGTAGTTATTATATTAGGTTTTATTAAAATGTATATTTATAATATTATAATATTAGTTTATTTTAAAAAATTATATTATATTAAAAAGGGTTTTTATATATAATATATTAAAATTATTAATTATTATATTAAAAGTTAAATATTTTTTGATATATCTAAAAAAAAGGGGTTATAAAATTTATAAAAAAAGGGGTGTTTGTTTGTTTTGAGGTAACGGTTTTGACAGGCCTTTTTGAGGTGCAGTATAGGAAACGGGTTCATTTGTTTACGAAGTGCTTGAGTTAGTGAGTTTGTGGGTTATTGCTTGGTTCAACAATGAATTCCTCAAGTATTGATTCTCAACGTCAGTTGCTCTCGGAACAACTCAATAGTTTTGGTTTCATTGAGGGTGAAAGCGTAGAAGACGTAATCAGAAGGTTTACACTACTGCTTTCTGAAATCGAGAAGAGCGGATTGTATGTGACACTTGGTAGGGTTAACAGAGCCTTTTTGTACGGATTGCCTTGAAGCAAGACATGGGACTATCGTGTTGCTATTATTATGGGAAAATGCAATCATTGCACAACTGAAACGAGAGTTGTAATCTCCTTAGTCAATGAATACGTCCAGGAGGACAAGCAGAGGAGTCAGAATCTCGCAAACACATCGTCTTCTATGTCCAACTGTGGGAAGGCCGTTGCTAATTCGCCACTTGTTACCGATCTCAGCACTGCTCAGATTTCCTCATCTTCGACTGTGTCTACTGCATCATCTGATGAGAAGACCCCACATTCAACAGGCTCTCATCCCGATAAAGTGGCCCAGACTGAAGAACCGAGATCACTTTCTGAAACGCTAAACTCTCTTTTATGTTCCGAGCACTGTAGAAAGAAAGTTGCATTTATGAGATCTCAAAACTCAGCGTTGATCACTGATTACAACACTGTGATGGGAAAGTACATCAGTCTTCGAGAGAATAATAAAATTCTTTATGAAAAGATTGAGGCACTTAAGAAGGACATAGCTCAACTTCACAAAGACGTGAATCAACAGCAATGTTGGGTTCATGACTACAAACATAGACTCACTGTTAAAACTCTTGAATGTGACTCTGTGAAGGGTGAGCTAGGGCTCCTCACTGGAAAGTACAAACAAAACGAGTTAAACATCAAAAAGTTTGACACTTCCAGTGCCACAGTTCAAAATCTGTGTAATGTGCAACTTGCTTATCAAGAAAACAAGGGAAAGGGTTTGGGGTATAAACAGGTTCCGCCACCATACAATCATAATTATTCCAGATTGCCAATCACTGAGCAGGAAATGGAAAATTATGACACTATGATGTATGGCAAACCTAGTGATTATGTTGAATATGATCCATCTAAGTTTAAAAAGAATCCACATGCTGATTTCAGAAAACCAATGAGTTTTGTCAAGAATGAAAATGTTCAAAATAACTCAGCAGATAAGTCCGATTAGATAAATGAAACCGTAATAAATACAGAAGCCAAAACTGAAACAAAAACGGAACCAGTTAACACATCCGCAGAAGAGATGAAGGAAAGTTCACAAAATTCTGATTCTGTTGAAAATACTAATTGTTCTAGTTCATGTGCAAAGTCAGTAAGAACAGAAAAGAAGTCTATAGAGGATGATGAATCACATCAACGTGTTGCTGATAATGTTATTTCTGATAAAGATGGCCTTTATGCTTGGAATTGTGTTTTTTCTTGGTTTGCTGAGACTTGGGGTGTTCCCACTAAGACTGATGAATCTGGTGCTATTATTCTAGATTATGCTTGTGATAAAAATGACCATATTGAAAATGTTGAAGATTTTTGACAGTAGAGCCTGATGTGTTAACTGAGGAACCTGAAACATCTGTTTTAAGTAACCCAGAAATCAATTCTGATGATTCAGGAAATTGTGATTGTATGCCTGAAACATCGAATAATACATCAGAAGCTGCCTGCAATGATAAAAAATTTGATGATTTTGTTTGTGATAATGAAGAAATTGTTGTTGAACAGGGATCATCTGACGATCTTGGTAGTCAAACAGAGAATTCGGGAATCTCAAATAATGAGCTCAAATCTTCCATGGATTCCGGTTGTGATGAACAATCAGAATCTAGCAGCGTTGCAAAAGAAGATAGTCAAACTGTTTTAGACACAGACTACTCATCATCTGACTTACCAGAATCATCTAATGTCGAGAACTCAGAGGTTGATCGGGCTAAAGAAGAGACATCCATAGAATCCAATTCTGCAGAAACCCATGCAAACATGAAACCTATGGAGAAGGAATTCATAGAAATTAATTCCACAGTTGAATCAGACGATGAAACTGTAGAAGAAATTATTATGGAAACCTTCTCTGCAGAATCTCTTGAAAACATGGTCTCTAAGGAAAAGGGATATGTGAAAGTCACTTCCACAGACAGTTCAACTGTTGATCCCAAAGGTTACCTTAACAAAACAGAATCAACTGAATCTGTTCCCTCTAAAAGGAAGTGGTCACGTAGAAACAGAAGGCCAAAGAGAAAGAATGTTAAAAGGGAAAACTCAAATCTCAAGCAAACAGAACCCAAGCTCAAGGGTAAGGTAGCGGATACTTACTCTTGTTCCGACAGCTGTGAGCTGGGTTCATCCAAGATCAAGCATCCTCGAAAGCACTCAGCGTCAAATGAAAAGAAAAGACGTGATCAGATCTCGAGAATAACACAAGCTGAACTAGATGTCTTTTTCTCAAAAAGGCAGACATGTTTTAATTGTGGAATTCCAGTACACATTGCAAGAAATTGTGTTCATCGTCCCTACTGCTCTAGGAACATGTACCATCAGAAGGCTATGCACTCTTACTTTACCAAAAATGGTCCTCCCAAAGCAAGGCCTTCTGACAAAGACTGGAATCTTGCGAAACAGGAGAATCTAAAATTTTCAAACATTAACAGGTTTCAAAGAAAAACAAAATTTTTTCCATCAAATGAAAGTGCTTCAGACACTTAGAATTGGAAACCTAAAACTCCTGTTGGATGCCAGTCTCCGTGTTCACAACCATCAACATCTACTTCATCGCCAAAAACAACAAGCGATGTTAAGAGTTGTATGATTTTTCGTGAGGGTTCTTACACTGATAGCGATGGCCAACTCAGGTCAACAATGGCCTGGGTTCCAGTTTCTAATTGATCCTGCTAAGTGTGCAAGAACGGCTATGGAGGGCGATCGTTAGACCTTGGTTTATCGATAGTAGTTGTTCTAGACACGTGATAGAAGACTTGTCCCAGTTGAATAATAATAAAAAAAAATTCGACGGTGGATTTGTCAACTTCGCGAGAGGGGAAACTGGAAGAATAACCATGAAGGGCACTGTCAGAAACAGGGTTCTCACCTTCTCAGAATCAACTATGTCCCTGAACTAAAGCACACCCTTTTGAGTGTATCTCAGGTTTGCGACAAAGGAATGGAGGTTCTCTTCACCAAGAGTGGCTCACAACTTCATTCTTCGACTGTTCAGAAGTCGATTTTTGAATCTGCTATAGCTATCCCTGATGGTGCAATCCGTAACACTGAAGTCTCCTCAGGACTCTCAAACATTCAAGGAACTTCTTAGTTTCTGGGAGCAATTCCCTCAGATTGCACTGTAGATCCACCGGTGATCAACAACGTTATTGCAACAAATGAGCGGGAGCAATCTATTATAATATCTAGAAGTTTCCCAATCTCAAGCTGCTGGTGTGTGATTCCACAGCAAATCAGGGGGCATCAACTCATGTCTATTTAGAAACAAACAAGATGACCTCGACGTGATAGTGAGAAAAAGGCACGATTGGCAGTTCAAGGTTTGAACAAGTTGAAAGTACTGATCTTGGAGAAATATACGCATTGGTGGCACGTCTGGAGGCCATTCCTATTTTCGGATGATGAGAAAGAAGTTCGAAATGAGCTCGTGGGGAGAAGTGACAATGTTTCTGGGCTTATTCAAAATGGACAGGGATATGAAGTGTACATTGACTTGGAGTGTTCATCGGCTGGATACCAATTCTTGGGGGACAGTCTCATCTCATGGCAGTGCAAGAAGCAACAGCTCACTTTTGCAGCGGAAGCAAAGTGCGTTACAACATCTGCCGCCTACTGCTCTCAGGTTCTTTGGATGCAACACCAGCTCAAGGATTTCGGATTGACTTATCTAAACTCTACTGCTTATTTTGATAATGATGCCGTTATCTAGAATATCAAAAACCCTGTCTTTTACTCTAAAACCAGGCACATTGATATCAAGGTGCACTTTATTCAAGATTGCTATGATAGAAGATTGTTTAAACTTAAACATATCCACACTGATACTAATTCAGTGGACCTTTTTACAAAACCTGTCAGCATCTCAAGATTAAATGTACTTGCGGATCTTTTGAAAACGATGCGTTTCACCGACTGAGCGACAAAAAAAAAACAGGGTTTCTACTCTAATGTAAATAAATAAGTAAATTTGCGTATAAAGTGTGCTGCACAAATTTAGGGGGGGAGAGGGACATATATGTACATATGCATAGTTTGAGGGGATGAAAAAAAAAAGAAAGAAAACCATATATGTACATATGCATAGTTTGAGGGGGAGAAAAGGTTGCTGGGAAATGAAATAAGCGTTCGTGTTAAAGAACTTGATTAACACATGTAAGGTTTCAACGTTAAACAGGTTAGGCTCCACTGCGATGTGTTGATAGGTCTGCCGCTCGAAAAGCAAAAGAATCAAAAGTGATACAAACATAATGGACTGGACATCTCATGGGTAACAGACCAACGGTGTATGATTTCATGGTCTTAAATCCTGCGTTGATAGATAGCCAACATCTGAGGTTTCGGGTCTTTATGCTGATGATTCATCCGGGATATCAGGGTTGTCCCTCTGTTGCATCCAGATTATATGCAGACCTAGACACAATCAGGATATCTTGCTAAAAGAGCCACAAAAAGTATAGGAACCTGAAAACGGAAGAAATCGCACAAAATAAGAGAATTCCGTGAGCTACCATAGCTAAATTCCTACCGTTTAAGGTATCTGTCTCGCCCTCGTCAGATCTTCCTTGGTCTCTCTACTGTACGAAAGTACCGACCTGTTCATTAGGAAGTCTGGCGTTGAAAAATAAAAAAATATAATAAAAGCATGATCTCAGTATACTCACCTGCTATGATGAACCATTGTGCTTACCTTGATCGCGGGGGTATGCCTTGGAATGGGACACACAGATGTCACAGTATAAAACTACCTAAAAGCGTATCACAAAGCAAAAAGTTGAAGTTTGAGCGGTGGATTTAAGAGGACAAACATATCAACAATTGTGTGGACCAGCCTAAGTAAACGAAGAGCTGAAAAGTGTCCCCTAATCAGTTCGAGAATGATTTTGATCCCATGGCAGGTTCTCCCTATATTACTCCTCCATTAGTTTTCTATTAATAATTTGTTTTGTTTTGATTATCTCTTTGCTAAAAAAGGTTGCTCGGTTGGTTGGATCGTTGATTTTGAGAAAGATGTTTTTTTGGTCATGAAAAAGAAAATCATTAAAGTAATAGTCTGACACACTGTTTCGGATTAGGGCCCACTGTCGTGGATAATGCGAATCAGATCCGGCCCATTGTACCGAGTTGGGGCTTGGCCGTTTGATCTCAGACCCAATCCTAAACACTATTAATTGGCAATCATTTTCTCTTTTGAGTCATGTGACAACTCGAAATTTAGAACCTTTCGTTGTACGTTTGAACACTAAGTGACTAACTAATTTGATGATTTAATGAATGACAAGTGAACCTTTATATGATTATGTGTTATGTTACATGTATGCTTGTGTGTATGTATGCGAGTATGTATATGAACCGAGACAACACGAACCCGACTCGAGACCATGTGGTCTCGAGTGAACGATGACTTATGGGCCGGTTGGGCCGCACACACACACACACTTAGCCTATTTCGAAAGCCCATTAGGGTGCACAAGTGAAACAAGTATGATAGTCACACTTGACATTTTTTTGGGCAACCAACACTCATACTCCTCCAACACACACACACACTCTCCTACTCCCTCTCACTAAAACCCTAAACACCAAACATCACCTCTCCTCCTTCATTCTCGGACTCAAACCGGTGACATTAGGGGCTCTCGGATCAACACACACACACACACCCGTTTGGAAGCTTCACACTTACCCCTTGAAACTCATCAACCGGTTAGTGTTTATGATGCTTGTTGGTTAGTGTTCATGATGTTTTGATTAATATGATGGTATACATTGATGATGAGTTAGTGTTTAAGTAATCGATGCATAAATGTTCTATGATTTGTGTTTACATTCGGTTGATGATGATCATAGGTTAATGTATTGATTATGATGGGATGAATAATGTATGCTTGACAATGATTGAATGTTGAATGGTAAATGTCTTGCTTAATGATCTTGGTATCTAGTCTAGGTATTATGATGCTTGTCCGAAAATGCAAGAGTTATGAACACATGATGAATATTTGAATATGAACATTTGAATATGTGTTGAATATGTTTTGAATATGATATGAACATGACTTGAATGTATGAAGAACTTGATGAACATGATAAGAATGTGGCTGAATATTTGAAATCTGATATGTTTGATCCATTTAGGGTAAAAGTTAGACAAATAAACATGTTTATGAGAGTAGTACATGATGTTGCATGAAATCAAAATCCCATTGGATAGTACACTGTACCGAATCAGCCCATGTCCAGTCGAAACCCTCAGTTGCGACTCGAGACCACTGCATGACGAGTTGAAACCCCCGGTTGCGACACAGGTTGCGAGTCGCAAACACCTGGTTGCGACTCGAAACCACACTGGATCAAGCACAAAATCTTATGACTCGAAATCTCGGTTGCGAGTCCAGTTGCGACTCGTAACCAAAACAGCACGAACCGAAACCGTGTTTGCGAGTCCGGTTGCGACTCGAGACCAGAACCTGCATCAGTTACGACTCGAGACCAGGTGCATGTGCACACTGTTTGGACTTGCACTCCATTACGGGCTTAATTGATTGGGCCGGACTCTTGGGCCTAATGCATAGACCTTATATGTTACTTGAACGTGAATATTGTTGATCTGCCATGATTAAACGTGTATGCCATGAACGATACTTGAATGCACTGTGCTAGAAACATCCGTGTGCTACTTGGTTACGAACCTGACTTGTATGATACAACTATGATAGGACGTGAGTAGCCACAGCGTTGCTTGTTTGACTTTTCTGTGTACCTACCGAGCAAACCAAGGTGAGTTCACACCCTCTACAAAGCATGGGATTCCCAGGGGTCGGGAATTGGGGTTAAGGAACATGGGTTCCTCGTCCTCCTTGGGTAGGACAGCAAAGGTTCAGGAATGTAATTCCTCGTCCTCACGGACAGATAACTCGTACTAGACCAAAACTCTATCACGAAGTCCCTCATCTTTGTATCGACTTAATCGCCGAGGCCAATGGCGAGCGGGTCATTAGTTAGATAGCGCTATTTAGGTTTGAAAAACCTCACACCGTGCCGCAGAGGACGGGCATGAACTAATGGACTACTGGCACGTCAATGATGATAGACATTGACAGTTTCAGGGCACATAAACATGACTACAGTCAGCAGTCGATATGGTAACGAGTCTAGTGTATACATGGGGTAGCCCCCACGGCCGAAATGCCAGATAACTAACACGGGGTAGCCCCCACGGCTGGATTGCCAGAGTAACCAGGAACATACAAATCACGTTTTTAACTATGGGGTAACCCCCACGGCAGGATGCCAGCTAAAGGAAACTGTTTTCGAAACAACTTAAAACGAACACCCAACCGTGAACTCACTCAACTTGTTGTTGACTCGTTACTACATGCTTTGCAGGTCCTTAGGTTCTTAGCTGGAGCTTGCATGGAGGAGGATCGTTGTGGGACATGGACGGCTGTGTGCCATGTTAAACTTTGAAACTATTAAACTTATGTTTTGGCTTTAAGACTTATGCTTCCGCTTGCAACTTGAACTATGTTTTGTTTGAACACCAATTGTATTGGTTGAACTTTTATAACCACTTATATGCTTGTTCAATATGATTGGTGGCTGGATCCTGGTCAGTCACGCCTCCAAGCGGTGGTACTCCGCAGGTGGATTTTGGGGGTGTGACAGATTGGTATCAAAGCCATTGGTTATAGAGAACTTGGTTTTAATAAAGGGGAAAAACGTTTTTGTTAAAACCAGACTATAACCTGTACAGTCCTCAACGGTCCACAACGATGCTTCACTCCACATGCAAGGCTCGACATTCTAGGTGATATGATCTGTGTATATATTGCCTACCTGTTAGTTACATAGTACATTGCTTATAGTATGTTGGGTTAGTATAACTACTGTTGCCTGAACACGTGCGTGCTTACTCTATTTTATCGTCGTACTTTCGCGAACCCCCCTCACTCACGTTCTTCTTGATATGAAGATCATGTCTGGACGCGTTAACCTGACACAAGCCCAGTTGACGGCTCTGATCAACGAACGAGTTACCGCAGCACTTGCAGCTGCACACGCAGGAGGTATATCCTGCAGTCCGAACTCATTCTAGGATCTTTAGGATCCCACTCTCGTGAACCAACCTTTGTGTTAAACTCTGACTTTTCTTTCACCTACGATAGGTCATCATGTTCAGCCACCCGTGTGCACTTTTAAGACTTTCATGGACTGCCGACCAACTACTTTTAGCGGCACTGAAGGAGCAGTAGGTCTCCTACACTGGTTTGAGAAACTAGAGTCTGTGTTCGAAATGTGCGAATGCCCTGAGGCGCGCAGGGTGAAGTATGCTACCGGTACTCTCGAGGGTTTAGCCCTCACATGGTGGAACGCTCAAGTTCAGATGCTAGGGTTGGTTGCTGCCAACGCCACCCCATGGGAGAATTTTAAGGAAATGATCAAAGAAGAATATTGCAGTCGCGATGAGATTCACAAACTGGAAGTGGAGTTCTTCAACCTCAAGATGACGGGGTCCGAAATTGAAGCTTATGTGAAAAGGTCGAACGAACTGGCAATTCTGTGCCCTACTATGGTGGATCCTCCCATCAAACGCATCGAACTATTTCTTCAGGGCTTAGTGCCAGAAATCCAAAGTCATGTGACTTCAGCGAACCTCGCCACCTACCAGCAAACCGTTCAGTTGGCTCACCGTCTCACGGATCAAGCGGTGGAGCAGAACAAGTTACCAAAACGCATAGGTGCTGCGACTACTTCTGGTACCTCTAGTGACAACAAACGGAAATGGGATGGAACTTCAAGTAAGGGCTCAACTTCTGTTCATTCCCAGTCTCAGCAGAGGAAGACTGATGACTACAAGAGCCCTAATCAGCAATCGTCTGGTGGTCAAAGCCAGGGTGGGTACAAAGGAAATCACCCCAAATGCAATCGCTGCAGCCTGCACCACAGCGGGCCATGCACCAGGGGCAACTGTCATCGGTGCAACAAGCCTGGTCACGCTGCAAAGGATTGCAGGAGCTTATACCCCGCCAATCAGAATCGTCAGCAAGCTCAACAGAACCAGCGCCAGCAGCAGCAACAGGGTGATAACAAAGGATGCTTTCAGTGTGGAGCTGAAGGCCACTTCAAGAGAGACTGTCCCCAACTGAACAGGAACCAGAACAACAACAACAACAATAACAACAATCAGGGGAATGGTAACAATGGGAACAACAACAACAATGGCGCCAGGGGGCGGGTGTTTGTGATTGGCCAAGGTGAAGCAAGGAATGACCCCAATGTCGTGGCGGGTAAGTTCCTTCTCGACGACTTTTATGTTTCAGTTTTATTTGATTCGGGTGCCGATACTAGCTACATGTCACTAGAAGTTAGTCGAATGCTTAAGCGTATTCCAACACTTTTGAACAACAAGCACATAGTAGAGCTAGCAAATGGTAAGAGTTTAGAGGCCGCACACGTAGTCAAGGGTTGTAAACTTATTCTCGCTGACCAAACCTTCTCTATCGACCTCATTCCTATTGTCTTGGGTAGTTTCGACGTTGTCATTGGGATGGATTGGTTATCCCAGCACCGAGCAGAGATTCTTTGCAACGAGAAGGTTGTCCGTATTCCAGGTTCCGGTGGCGAACCTCTCATGATTCATGGCGACAAGAGGAGTGCTGTTGAGAACGTCATTTCTCTCCTTAAGGCCCAAAAGTGTTTGCGAAAGGGCCACACTGCCATTTTGGCTCTCGTTACTGACACCTCAGAAAAAGAGAAGAAGATAGAAGATTTTCCAGTTGTACGCGATTATCCAGAGGTATTTCCTGAGGAATTACCTGGTCTTCCGCCTCATCGCCAAGTCGAGTTTCAGATCGAACTAGCTCCTGGAGCTGCGCCCATAGCCCGTGCACCTTATCGTTTAGCCCCATCAGAGTTGAAGGAACTCTCTACGCAACTACAAGAACTCTTGGATAAAGGTTTTATTCGTCCTAGCTCATCGCCCTAGGGAGCTCCAGTACTATTTGTAAAGAAGAAGGACGGTACCTTCAGAATGTTCATCGATTACCGGGAACTCAACAAGGTGACGGTGAAGAATCGCTATCCTCTACCGCGGATTGACGACTTGTTCGACCAGCTGCAGGGGTCGAGTTACTATTCAAAGATTGATCTGAGATCAGGATATCACCAGCTGAGAGTCCGAGAAGAGGACGTCTCCAAAACAGCTTTCAGAACTCGATACGGGCACTATGAGTTTCTGGTCATGCCGTTTGGGATGACAAACGCACCTGCGGTTTTCATGGATTTGATGAACCGAGTGTGCAAGCCTTACCTGGACAAGTTCGTTATAGTCTTCATCGATGACATCCTGATCTATTCCAAGAGTCGGGAGGAACACGAGCAACATCTACGACTTATTCTGGAACTCCTTCGAACAGAACAGCTTTATGCAAAGTTCTCGAAATGCGACTTCTGGCTTCGAGAAGTCCATTTCCTAGGCCACGTGGTGAACAAGGATGGGATTCATGTTGATCCATCCAAGATAGACTCGATTAAGAACTGGCCTGCACCTCGCACACCAAAGGAAATTCGCCAATTCTTGGGTTTGGCGGGATACTACCGGAGATTCATAAAGGATTTTTCTAAGATTGCACAGCCTCTCACCTCACTAACGCAGAAGGGCGTTATTTATCGCTGGGGAAACGCACAGGAGTTGGCATTTCAGCACCTAAAGGATAGACTTTGTAGCGCACCTATCCTTTCCTTGCCAGAAGGCACAGACGATTTTGTGGTTTATTGTGACGCATCAATTCAAGGTCTTGGTTGTGTGTTGATGCAACGAGACAAAGTTATAGCCTACGCCTCACGACAACTCAAGGTTCATGAAAAGAACTACACTACGCACGATTTAGAGCTGGGAGCTGTTGTTTTTGCACTTAAGTTGTGGCGGCATTACCTGTACGGTACCAAATGCGCCATCTACACCGACCACAGGAGCCTCGAGCATATCTTCAAGCAGAAGGAACTGAATATGCGGCAACGACGATGGGTCGAACTACTAAATGACTACGAGTGCTCAATCAGGTATCACCCGGGCAAGGCCAATGTTGTGGCTGACGCCCTCAGTCGGAAGGACACTGCGCCTAAGCGCGTACGAGCTCTACAACTCACGATCCATTCTAGTCTTCCCTCCCAGATACGAGCGGCTCAGATAGAAGCACTGAAACCAGAAAACGTCAGGGCTGAAGCCCTACACGGATCGAGGCAACGATTAGAACAGAAGGAAGACGGTGCTTACTACGTAACGGGACGCGTTTGGGTCCCACTCTATGGCAACCTACGAGAGCTTGTGATGGACGAAGCACACAAGTCTCGCTACTCGGTGCATCCTGGTTCGGATAAAATGTACCACGACATCAAGGCTACGTACTGGTGGCCTAGCATGAAGGCCCACATAGCAACCTACGTCAGCAAGTGTTTGACTTGTGCAAGAGTCAAGTCTGAATACCAGAAACCCTCAGGCCTACTCCAACAACCAGAGATACCACAATGGAAATGGGAACAGATTTCCATGGATTTTGTTACTGGCCTGCCTAGATCCCAGCGCGGGAACGACACTATTTGGGTGATCGTGGATCGACTCACAAAGTCTGCACACTTCCTGGCCATCAAGGAGACGGATAAGTTCTCCACTCTTGCAGAAATATACCTCAAGGAAGTTGTTTCGAGGCACGGGGTGCCCACCTCCATCATCTCGGATCGAGATGCACGTTTTACTTCAGAGCTGTGGCAAGCAATGCACAAATCCTTCGGCTCACGATTAGACATGAGCACAGCGTATCACCCTCAGACGGACGGGCAGTCCGAGCGCACCATTCAAACCTTAGAAGACATGCTTCGTGCATGTGTAATTGACTTTGGCAACCGCTGGGAAAAGCATCTGCCACTTGTGGAATTCTCGTACAATAACAGCTACCACACCAGCATTAAAGCTGCACCATTTGAGGCATTGTACGGACGTAAATGCCGGTCACCTCTTTGCTGGGCAGAGGTGGGAGATAGTCAGATCACTGGTCCAGAATATGTGGTAGACACGACCGAACAGATTGCTCAAATATGAAAACGCATGACGGCAGCCCGGGAACGTCAGAAAGTTTACGCCGACATGGGCAGGAAACCACTTGAGCTCCAGGTTGGGGAGCGGGTACTACTCAAAGTTTCACCCTGGAAGGGTGTGGTTCGTTTTGGTAAACGCGGTAAACTTAACCCACGATACGTTGGACCTTTCGAGGTCATTGAGAAAATAGGCAGGGTGGCCTACAGACTGAACTTACCGGCGGAACTCGGTGCAGGTCACAACGTTTTTCACGTGTCAAATCTGAAGAAGTGTCCGTCAGATGAGACCCACGTAGTTCCTCTGAAGGAACTCACTATCGACGAACAGTTACGATTCGTCGAGGAACCAGTCGAAATCACGGACTGGGATGTTAAGGTCCTCAAGAGCACCAGAATACCTCTCGTTCGAGTTCGTTGGAACTCACGTCGCGGCCCAGAGTTCACCTGGGAGCGCGAAGATCAGATGAAACAAAAGTATCCCCAACTGTTCGCAAACAGTACACCCACTACTGAGGCCGAAGCTACGGAATTTCGGGACGAAATTCCAGATCAACGGGGGGTGGATGTGACACCCCAGGAAAACCGGGAAAACCATACAACTTAACTAGCTTCCTCAGTGAGTGCTTACCAAATTTCGGGACGAAATTTCTTTCAACTTGGGGATGATGTGACAACTCGAAATTTAGAACCTTTCGTTGTACGTTTGAACACTAAGTGACTAACTAATTTGATGATTTAATGAATGACAAGTGAACCTTTATATGATTATGTGTTATGTTACATGTATGCTTGTGTGTATGTATGCGAGTATGTATATGAACCGAGACAACACGAACCCGACTCGAGACCATGTGGTCTCGAGTGAACGATGACTTATGGGCCGGTTGGGCCGCACACACACACACACTTAGCCTATTTCGAAAGCCCATTAGGGTGCACAAGTGAAACAAGTATGATAGTCACACTTGACATTTTTTTGGGCAACCAACACTCATACTCCTCCAACACACACACACACTCTCCTACTCCCTCTCACTAAAACCCTAAACACCAAACATCACCTCTCCTCCTTCATTCTTGGACTCAAACCGGTGACATTAGGGGCTCTCGGATCAACACACACACACACCCGTTTGGAAGCTTCACACTCACCCCTTGAAACTCATCAACCTGTTAGTGTTTATGATGCTTGTTGGTTAGTGTTCATGATGTTTTGATTAATATGATGGTATACATTGATGATGAGTTAGTGTTTAAGTAATCGATGCATAAATGTTCTATGATTTGTGTTTACATTCGGTTGATGATGATCATAGGTTAATGTATTGATTATGATGGGATGAATAATGTATGCTTGACTATGATTGAATGTTGAATGGTAAATGTCTTGCTTAATGATCTTGGTATCTAGTCTAGGTATTATGATGCTTGTCCGAAAATGCAAGAGTTATGAACACATGATGAATATTTGAATATGAACATTTGAATATGTGTTGAATATGTTTTGAATATGATATGAACATGACTTGAATGTATGAAGAACTTGATGAACATGATAAGAATGTGGCTGAATATTTGAAATCTGATATGTTTGATCCATTTAGGGTAAAAGTTAGACAAATAAACATGTTTATGAGAGTAGTACATGATGTTGCATGAAATCAAAATCCCATTGGATAGTACACTGTACCGAATCAGCCCATGTCCAGTCGAAACCCTCAGTTGCGACTCGAGACCACTGCATGACGAGTCGAAACCCCCGGTTGTGACACAGGTTGCGAGTCGCAAACACCTGCTTGCGACTCGAAACCACACTGGATCAAGCACAAAATCTTATGACTCGAAATCTCGGTTGCGAGTCCAGTTGCGACTCGTAACCAAAACAGCACGAACCGAAACCGTGTTTGCGAGTCCGGTTGCGACTCGAGACCAGAACCTGCATCAGTTACGACTCGAGACCAGGTGCATGTGCACACTGTTTGGACTTGCACTCCATTACGGGCTTAATTGATTGGGCCGGACTCTTGGGCCTAATGCATAGACCTTATATGTTACTTGAACGTGAATATTGTTGATCTGCCATGATTAAACGTGTATGCCATGAACGATACTTGAATGCACTGTGCTAGAAACATCCGTGTGCTACTTGGTTAAGAACCTGACTTGTATGATACAACTATGATAGGACGTGAGTAGCCACAGCGTTGCTTGTTTGACTTTTCTGTGTACCTACCGAGCAAACCAAGGTGAGTTCACACCCTCTACAAAGCATGGGATTCCCAGGGGTCGGGAATTGGGGTTAAGGAACATGGGTTCCTCGTCCTCCTTGGGTAGGACATCAAAGGTTCAGGAATGTAATTCCTCGTCCTCACGGACAGATAACTCGTACTAGACCAAAACTCTATCACGAAGTCCCTCATCTTTGTATCGACTTAATCGCCGAGGCCAATGGCGAGCGGGTCATTAGTTAGATAGCGCTATTTAGGTTTGACAAACCTCACACCGTGCCGCAGAGGACGGGCGTGAACTAATGGACTACTGGCACGTCAATGATGATAGACATTGACAGTTTCAGGGCACATAAACATGACTACAGTCAGCAGTCGATATGGTAACGAGTCTAGTGTATACATGGGGTAGCCCCCACGGCCGAAATGCCAGATAACTAACACGGGGTAGCCCCCACGGCTGGATTGCCAGAGTAACCAGGAACATACAAATCACGTTTTTAACTATGGGGTAACCCCCACGGCAGGATGCCAGCTAAAGGAAACTGTTTTCGAAACAACTTAAAACGAACACCCAACCGTGAACTCACTCAACTTGTTGTTGACTCGTTACTACATGCTTTGCAGGTCCTTAGGTTCTTAGCTGGAGCTTGCATGGAGGAGGATCGTTGTGGGACATGGACGGCTGTGTGCCATGTTAAACTTTGAAACTATTAAACTTATGTTTTGGCTTTAAGACTTATGCTTCCGCTTGCAACTTGAACTATGTTTTGTTTGAACACCAATTGTATTGGTTGAACTTTTATAACCACTTATATGCTTGTTCAATATGATTGGTGGCTGGATCCTGGTCAGTCACGCCTCCAAGCGGTGGTACTCCGCAGGTGGATTTTGGGGGTGTGACAAGTCACGTTTCAGACTAATCTCATCTCCTAATTATTTCGGAACCTTTCATTATCTTCTCGGACCACTTATTCGAATTATGAGGTTTGCAGGTCCGTATACTTTTCAAACCAAATCCTTTGAATGCCACAGTTGCCGAAGAACATGACGAGCAACTCATGAATGCTGCTGCTAAAGCTGCGATAGAAACTGAAGTGTTAGAGATGGTTGAAGAGGAAACAAACAACGACAGTGATGCGGAAGTGATCGTCTCTGAGAATGTTGAGGAACCCATTCAAGAATCAACGTAAATGAAGACTGAAGACCTTCAAGCCCTGATTGAATCATTAAAGAATAGTGTCGAAAACCCTCCTTATGTACCTATTCCTGAAACTGAAGATGACTCCAAAGATGATGCTAAAAAGGCATCCAACAAGAAACGAAGAACCGAAACAGCTCCTGATAATCATTCTCTTGCCCAAGCTCAAATCTATAGCCTACTATGCCCACTGATCCAGAAGTCACTGCTGCTACTCAAGAAACAAGCACGCAAGATCTCGATTTTGATTTAAAATTCGATTTCGATCTCGATCTGTCTGAAACAACTTATTTGCAATCAGAAAGCTCAAGCGGCATCAGGTTCAATGTAGGAAGTTCAGTGGTGCCGACTTCTCTGAGCATGATAAAGCAGCCATGCACTTTGCAGCCAACAAAATGAAATTTGTTGAAGAAAGAGATAGTGATGATGATACAACTGTTGATGTAGCGAAGCTGCAAAGAAAAGTGATTGCGTTGGAAGAAGATGCTGCCTTGAAAGAATCACCGATCTCATCTTTGCAAACTAAAAAAATCGAGCAAAGATCAGATAATCGAGCAACTACAAAGTGATGTGGGTATGCTGATATCTGTTGAAAGTTAAGCTGAAGAAGAAGTTCAAGAATCGTGTGTTTGCTGATCCAGCTCCATTGCCTGGTGGTCCTCCTGACGGATTCAGCAACTAATCCAGTAAACCTTGGGGGAGATTGTTAGGCCCTATAGGTTTATGGATTAGTAGGAGTTATTACTAAATTGACCAAGTTCTAGAAGGTGGGTATTAGAGTGGGCTTTAGGGATAATGGGCCTAGGGTTTTGGGGGAAACCCCTTACTATAAATAGAGGAAAGAAATGAGGAGCATTGGTTGGTTGATTTGTTTTTGAAACTTGTATTAGACAAACAAGATTTTGTATGCAAGTTTAAACATTCAATTCAACAAATCTTCAACTCTTCATCTTTTGTTCTTGATTTCTTGAAGATCATCAAGTTTGGATTCCGCCCATCCTTGTTAATCGTTTGATATCGTTGTTTGATCCGGATTTTCGGGACTTACAAGGTTTTTACACATTTAGTAGATTGTGACGAGGTATAAACCTAAATTTCAAACTTACTTATATCGTGGGGAACATCTCTCGGATATATGGGTAACCCCCGAAATCTTGTTTGAAAGGTCTCTCTTTCTGAGATACTAGGTCTTTATGCTTAGTGATATCTGGGGTATTATCCTGGGACTTCTAATTATGCAGAACCAATGGCCTAGTCCCCGTATAATACTTTTCGCTTGCTTGAAATATAGCCCACCCTCAGCATAAAAAATGATGAAACATTGCAAAATGCTAATCATGTGCTGTTGAAGAAAAGATTCTCTAAAGGGAACCCACCAAAAGTCGAAGCCGTCATCTCTCTGATTTTGCGGAAGCAATAGCCTGAGCTCTCACGGCCCTCGCATTTAACCCTTTACAAATATCATCTAGGTATACTCACCTGTAAGACTGGATATTGGGATCCGGATACGGGAGTATATTCTGAGGTGGGACACGTGAATAAGTTTAAGTCTCTAAAACATTAATCTCGTATCTCGATACAGTTGAACTTTGTGTGAAAATTTAAGTGGATCAGTATACTGACAATCTACGTGAATCGTTTAGAACTTAAAATGTTTAAAGCTTAACGGTGTTGGTGATTTGTCTCATAAACTGATATGATCCTCTTACACAATCTCACAAAAATATTGTTTGTATATATATTTCTTTATTGCATTTCTTTAAAATCAAAAATCCAAAAATATTTTCAGTGTGTTTTAGCTTAAATTTAAAAAAAAAAATCAAAAAGATTTTCGACAACTGTTGTTGGAGAGCTGATTTTCAAAATTCCGAGTGCTAAACATTATGAACAAAAGGTTTGGGAGAATTTGTTCGAGATGTTTGAGTTGAAAAAATTGTTTGAAAAGGAAAATTATATTCATACAAGTGGTTTATCAGAGATTAAAATTGTAAAATCATTTATTGATTGATTAATACCTGCAAGTGATGTATAAATTTGTCAAATTTTAAATTTGTGAAATTTATTGTGAGGTAGAGATTGTGTAGGTAAGCCAGGTTTTGATTCTAAGTAGGATGTGAGCCAGGTTAAGATTTTGACTTTGTGAGCCATACTGCGATCCCAAGTACATTTTAAGGGGGAGTCTGAAGTTGTAAGAGCCAGCCACAGATCTTGGGATAGAAGATTGTAGAGCCAAGTTCAGATCCTGATTTTCATACAAGCTAAAGATTGAGAATCAAGAGATTTGATCAAGAGGATTAGTGAAGAGTTAGAGCTAGATCGAGATTCTGGAGATAAAGAGAAGAGAGAGATTGAGGATGCTTTACATTGTCAGATATTTCGGAAAAGTTCGAGAAGACTGATAAAGATTGAAGATTGAAGACTCGACACCAAAGACTTCGTCAACATCCGAGGGGGGGTCTGTTGGTGCATACGTCTGTCGACTTCGTCTTGTATCGAGTCTTGTATTAGAACAGATAGATCAGGGCACGTAGTACTAGAAAAATGTCAAAAATAAGTTTGGTGATAATTTCGCACGAAATTACAAAAACTGTAATTCCACATGAAATTACAATCTAATTTCGCACGAAATTAGATTTCGTGTGAAATGTAATTTCGCTTGGGAATTCTGTGCGAAATTACACTACCTATAAATACCTTGAGTTGCCTTGTCATTTATAACATTCCGGTTTCAGTGCCAAACTACTGCCGAAATTGTTTCCGCCTTTCGTATTGAGCAAAAACTCTTCTGATCGACTCATTCGGGTCAGAAAACGATCCTACACACGGTCCATGATTTCCACAGGTTTCTCAACGAAGTGCATCGTGTCATCAACACGAATTTCATCAAGTGGTATATGGAGGTTCTCATCAGCTAAACACTTTTTGAGATTAGACACGTGGAAAGTTGGATGAACATTTCCAAGTTCAGGAGGTAGCTCAAGTCTGTAGGCTACTTTTCCGATTCTTTCAACGATCTTGAATGGTCCAACATATCATGGTGCAAGTTTTCCTTTCTTTCCAAATCTAATCACACCTTTCCAAGGGGATACCTTGAGTAGGACGTGATCACCGACTTGAAATTCTTAGGGCTTACGTCGTCGATCCGCGTAACTCTTTTGACGGCTTCTAGCTGTCTGTAGGTTATCGCGAATCTTTTTGACTTTGTCTGTAGTCTCTAGAATGAGTTCAGGTCCAGTAAGCTGAGCTTCACCTATCTCATTCCAGTAGACTGGTGAACGACATTTTCGACCGTATAAAGCCTCGAAAGGAGCCATGTTGATGCTGGAGTGATAACTATTGTTGTAGGAGAATTCGATCAATGGTAGATGCGAATCCCAACTACCACCAAAATCGATCACACAAGCTCTAAGCATATCCTCCAGTGTCTGGATTGTTCTTTTAGATTGACCATCCGTTTGAGGATGATACGCTGTGCTCAAATTAAGTTGGGTTCCCATGGCAGATTGCATGGTTCTTCAAAAGTGAGACGAGAATCGAGCATCTCTGTCAGATATAATGTTCAAAGGAACACCATGTCGGGATACAATCTCATCCACATAGATTTTAGCAAGTTTGTCAGCAGATAACTCCTCTCGGATCGGCAAGAAATGTGCTGACTTTGTAAGACGATCAACAACTACCCAAATGGCGTCATGACCTCTTTTAGTACGTGGCAGTTTGGTAATGAGATGCATAGCAATATTTTCCCATTTCCAAACCGGTATCTCTGGTTGTTCCAATAATCTAGAGGGATGTTGATGTTCTGCCTTAACCCTAAGACAAGTAACGCATTTGGATACATATAAGGCAATGTCTTTCTTCATACCCGGCCACATATACTAGGTTCGAAGATCCTTATACATTTTATCTGCACCAGGACGGATAGAATAACAAGACTTGTGAGCTTCATCCAATAACAAGGTGCTGAGATTGTCTTGACTTGGGACCCACAAACGGTCCATGAAATAATATAGCCCGTTATCTTTTAGTTCAAGATCAGGCTTAATATGATAGGGTAATTCTTTACCCATCAAGTCTTGTGAAACACAAGTACGTTGAGCTTGAGAAATGCGGGTTTGAATATCAGATCGAACCTGAACACAGTGAAGCTTGACACGTTCCTTACGACTCAATGCATCAGCCATGACATTCGCCTTTCCAGGATGGTAGCGAATTTCGCAATCGTAGTCGTTTAGGAGTTCAACCCAACGTCGTTGCCTCATGTTTAGTTCTTTCTAATTGAAAATATGTTGGAGACTTTTTTGGTCAGTGAACACTACACATTTTGTACCATGTAGGTAGTGTCTCCAGATTTTGAGAGCAAAAACTACTGCACCTAACTCAAGATCATGAGTAGTGTAGTTTTTCTCGTGTACATTTAGCTATCTTGATGCATAGGCTATGAATTTTGTTTCTTTGCATGAGAATGCAACCAAGGCCTAAGTTGATGCATCACAATATACGACAAAATCGTCATTGCCCTCAGGTAAAGATAAGATAGGTACATCACAAAGTTTTTGTTTCAAGGTCTGAAAAGTTTCTTCCTGTTTGGGTCCCCACTCAAAAGGTTTATTCTTTTGAGTTATAGCTGTGAGAGGAACTGCAATCTTGGAGAAGTTTCCAATAAAAAGACGGTAATAACCCGTGAGACCAATAAATGAACGAACCTCGGTAGGAGTAGTAGGTGTATCCCAATCCTTAATCGCACTGATTTTGGCGGTATCTGTGACAACCCTCACAAAACTAGGTATCCGTACAATTAATTAATATTTAATTAATGCTTAATTACTGTGCTTACTTACAATTGTGGTTAAACTGCTTCTTGATTTCTGATACATACATACTTATGCATCACATTTTATAATGTCACTCTATTACTTACACACAAACATTAGTGACACCCTTGATGCACAAAAGCACAGTGAGCACACTATACGGATAACCCAGTAAACATGCTGACATTACCAGCACCAAAACAGACATTGTTCTAAGGCCAGTATGAGCCGGGAATAGATTACTACACTAGTAGGGAGTGTAGGGAGGTGAGAATCATTAAACTGTGTCACTAGGTGATAGTTATAGTGACCGGAAGTGCCTAAAACATACTTTAATTACAAAATTCTGCACTTTAAGCAAAAATTCAGCTTTTAACATAACTAGTAAAGTGCAAAAACTTGGTAAAATAATTCTAGACATTTTCCAAAGTGTTGGTAACTTATTGTGTCACTAAAAACACTATTAAAGACACTTTAAAGCTTTGTTTGACACTTTAACGGATCAATACCCAACCGAACGACCGAACTTTACCCGGAACATAAAAATTTTGCCAAAGACATTGTTTATACTTTTCTGAGCTAGTTAGGGTCCCCGAATACCCTAACACCCATTATATTAAATAAAACACACAAATATCCTAACAAAGTGCCATTTGATTTCAACTAAAACCTAACTATATCATCACAACCCAACCATACCCCCCCCCCCTCAAAATGATGGTCACAAGGGGTGACCCACCCATTGTCCTTCTTTGATTATAATAATCACCATGGTTTGAAATCTAGATGACACTTTGTATGATGGTTAATAGGAAATTGTTTATAAATAATCACCAAAGGATAAAGACTTTCATTTACACTAATCACCCAACTCCAACTCTCTCTCTTTCCCTCTTGTCCGTCCGCCACCACCACACCACCATACCGCCACCCCCAAGCCTCCTACAAGCAAACCATACTTACTCAAGGGTGTTAAAGATCATACAATCAAGCTCGGTGCTTTCGGAAGTGCAAGGACCGCTCTAGATTTCTTTTATCCACCTTGTTTACGTCTTGTTTCTTCCCTAGCCTTGAGCTAGTAGTAAGTGCCTCTAAACATCATGTTGATCTTGTTTATGGTGGTTAATAAGTGATTTAATGGTTGAAAGTTAAGAACACTAAATAACATAACATAAAGTCTTGAACATAAGATGAATAAGGTGGTTAAAGAGAAACTAGTTGTGTAAATCTTGTGAAACTTGTCTAGTTGTGATTTTTTGATGTTGTTTGTTACTAGAAGTGGGATGGATCATCATCTAACCATACTAGATCATGTTCAAGAACATGAACTACTAGTATGTTAGTGCTAAAGTTGTAAAATGGTGAAGGAACCATCCACCATGAAACATGAACTTGTGTAAACATAATTTTTCTTGTAAAATAAGACTCTAAACATGTAGATTTAAAGATCTACAAGTGGTTTTTCGGAAGAACCAAGTGAAAGATGCAAGTCTTGTTTAAAACCCGGAGCTTACATGAACTAAAAGCATTTTAGTGAATAAACAAATGCGTAAACACTTGTGTCACAAGAAAAATTTAACAAGAAATATTTTTGGTAAATCATGACTAGAAGTTGTGAAACTTCAAGATCTTTAAAAAAAATAAAGTTTTTAAGAAACTAATTTTATTTTTAAAGATAACAAAACCTACTAAATATGTTAGAAAGTTACTACATATTTTTACAAAACCTTCAAGTTCATGAGTTTATGATTTATTCATATTTTGTCTAGTTTGATGAATATATATTGTATGTTGATGATTGGTAAATTGTTTGGTTGATTTTGAAAAGAAAATAATACGCTTGTATGCGTAGACACCTCCAGTTACAGAGGAAACTCTGGCGAAATTTTTCCAGAAATATAACACTTAGAAATATTTTTCTAAACAAATGTTTACAAAATATATTTTTAACTTTGTTTTCAAAATAAACTTCGCCATGATTTTTATTTCAAAATTACATAGTATCGGAGGTGGATTTTCGTAAATAAAACTTGTTAAATATATATTTGGAATATATATTTCGTAATAAAACGCTTGTGTGATTATGTGATTATTTTGTGAACTACATATATTATTTTTAGGATAAAAATAATATAACCTGGGAATATATTGAAATCACGACTCCAAAATAATACCAACGCTATCACAAATAAATATTTAAGTTACACCGGTATTATTATTACAACGCGAACTTTAAAATGTAACTTATGTATTTTCGGAAAATACTCTTAAATGTGTATTTTGATAAAGTATTATTTTGGAAAGTGTATGAAGTAAAATATAATATTTTTGGGAAAAATATGTATATTTTGGAGTTAGAATATTTTAGACAAGTGATTAAAAATATATTTTTCAAGTGAGACTTAAAATATATTTTCGGAAAAATAACGTATACATGTGTTAAAACCCCCATCCTTGGGAAGGAATACACTTATAAAATAAATAAGAAGTGTGATTACGGAATAGTTACCTAACTATTTCTCCAACAAAATGTTAAACCTTAAGCCAAGGCACGACCGTCCATCTAATAGAAGTTATTACGTGTAGGTCGTCACGCAGCAGGTTGATTTGGGATTTACTATTTCGAGACGCACTTCAGTGAGTTCATGTCCCCCTTTTCTCTTAACTGTTTTCAGTTTTTATACTTCGGGGGTGGAATACATGTTACAGATATTATGGATACATTTATACATGGTATGGTTAGCTTAAGGAGGGTTTACTACTTAGATCATGTGAGTGGGTAGGCTGGAACTAGAGGCCATTAATCCTCATTGTAGGACCGAGGGTCATTAGCGGTAGATCTATCTGGGTGTAGCGAGCCCAACTCCAGGCCCACTGTACGGACCTCGGGGTGACTTTGAGCCCGACGCAAAAATCTGCTAGGTTTGAGTCTTCCTACAACACTTCACACATATCATTGGCTTTGCAACCCAATGGTGATCTCTTTTTCCTTAATTGCTACATACCAGGGATTTTTCATACTTACAAACATATTACAAAGGTTTACATACTCACTTTTACATGAACTCACTCAACGTTATGTTGATTTTTCAACTTACATGTATTTCAGGAAATTAATGGATCTAGCCAAGTATGCAAGGGTATTAAGCTGCGTAGGAGTAATGGTGTCATCCAAGTTTAGGAAATGTGATCTTTGCCTGGACGGGTCACAAGTCTTAAACTGTGTTTTCACTTATGTCTTTTAGCTGTGTCTTATGAACAAGTTCTAAGTATGTTGTGGTTGTATTTTGTTTCACGTATCGACTATTAAAAATAATGTTGTCGTGTTAACTTTAAAAACTTGTTTATTGGATGAACATCATGGTTTTATTTTCATATAGCATTGTTGTGATTATGCTATGGTATTAAGAAGTCACACCAAAATAAACCCATGCTTCCGCAAAGCCAGGGTGTGACAGCTTGGTATCAGAGCATCTGTCATAGCGAACTAGGATTCCTTCACGAGTCTAGATTATGATCACTAGGGCTCTCACGAAAACATTTTTACATTGCATACACTAAACATCTAGATCCAGGGCACAAACATTTTTAACAAAAGGGCACAAGTACACTTTTCAAAGATTTATAATTCAGTCGGAGAGACTGAGGGAGTTCAGTCGGGGAGACTGAGGGAGTTCAGTCATAGAGACTGAGGGAGTTCAGTCGGGGAGACTAAGGGAGTTCAGACATAGGGACTGAGGGAGTTCAGTCGGGGAGACTGAGGGAGTTCAGTCATAGAGGCTGAGGGAGTCCAGTCAGAGAGACTGGGGAGTTGGTCTTAGAGACCAGGGATTTTGGTCTTAGAGATCAGGGAATTTAGTCGGAGAGACTGGGTAGGATAGTCTAAGGAAGACTAGGATGATTACTTGTTGCTTATTGGTAACTAACATGTTTATTTGATTATATGTTGATTATTTGTGCATATGTGTTATTATGTTACAGATATCATGCCATCCTCATCAGACACGGGAGTTTCATATACCTTAGATCCTATGGAAGTTGTTTCAGATGATGAGGTTCCATCTGAGCGAGAGGTGTATACCTCAGATACCACCAGCACCGATGACGACGATTTCCAGCCCTTCGCGCTGCCGGACGTTGGAGTAGAGCCTGCTGATGGTCTTCCTGACGGGGACTTACCACTTGCGGTGATCCCTGCTCCTATACCACTTGCTGTTTATCCAGTCGTTGATATGCCCCTCGATGTCGTTTCTGACGACGCCATCGATCTGTTTGAGGAGGTTCTGCCAGAGGCTGACTATGAGGGCGGGGCCCCTATTGCTGCTGATGATATTCTTCCCATCGCGGAGGCCCCTTTTGAGGAGGCACCTGCTGATTCACCTGTCCCAGATTCTCTTGAGTCTGTGGCGTCCGCATATTTGCACACTCAGGGAGGGCAACACCACTTTCATGACGCCGACCCGGACATGGCGTTATCAGCTGCACCTGCTCCCACACATGACTTCGAGTTTGATCACGATATTGACGATGATTTAGACCCCATCTTTCCCCCTGGTTTAGATCCTGACCAGGATATTGAGTTCATCCACTTAGACCAGCCCCTAGAGGAGCCTGTAGCCCCTATCGATCCTTTGTTTGATGATCCCGCTGACTTTGACATGGATTTGGTTGACCCAGAGCCTGTCGTGGCCCCTGAGCCAGCCGTCGCTCCTGATCCTGCATTAGAGCATGACCCTGTTCATGACGATGCACCTGCTGTTGCCCCTTTTGTTGATGACGTACCTATTGCCGATCATCCTGTTGTTGCTCCACCGTTGGTGGATGATCATGTTGCTGATGCTGCTGTTGACGCTCCACTCTTGATAGAGGATCCTGTTGTTGCACCCATTCCTGATCCTGTGCCGGTACTGCTTGACCGCACACCTTTTGCTGCTTATGTGGATCCACGTTATGCCGACACCCACAATGGGTGGATTGATGACGATGACGATTACCCACCTCACGTGGTACCCGTCACACCTGTTTCGGCACACACTGATATTCCCCTGATTCCCCCACATACCACAGATGCTCACCGCACAGATCTCCCGATCACCTATCTCCAGGACATCCCTCCACCACGTCCTGGAGAGGGTTCAACACGACAGCCGTTTGGTCATACATCTTTCATCGTAGGAGGCAGCCAGTTTATACCCCAGATTTCTCATCCTCCTTTTGTTCCCCCTGTGCTGCCATCATCCTTACCATTCACGTCACAGTTTTCTTCTGTTGCACCACCCACTGCACCATCGAGCGAGCCATTTTCATGGACTACGCCCCCTATTATGCCACTTTCTGATCCATACCAACCATACTATGTTGGGCACTCTACGGAGGATATCCTCATTTCTTCGATGGTTCAGCAGGACGCATTGACGCGTCGTATTCAGGTTTTGGAGTCAGCTCCACACCCACCTTGTCATTGTCAACCCCCATTTGCAGCACCGCACCCTCCACGCCCACTATCCCCCGATTCTGCCGCTCGCTTTTGGACTCCTGAGCAGCAGATAGCATACTTGTTGCGCGCCTATCGCGCTATGGAGGAGGACTGGTTACATATGCGTCGCTTACTCTATTCTCATTTTCCTCCTCCTCCGCCGCCATCAGCATAGGCATATTTTTGGTTTTATGCAAGTAAACTTTTGGTGAGAAGAATACGATTATGCCGACTATACCGCATTTTGGAGACCGCATTTTGATGTCATGACTTTTGATAGTTAGTTTTTGGTTATTGTATATGACTAGCTAGTTCAGACAAGGGCAATGTGGCCCTTAGCCACTTGTGTTGTACGATACAGTTATGAAACTTGTAAAACATTGTATTGTGGTCTCGATTTATGATAGCACAGTCGCAGTATTCTCACTATATGTGATGTTGGATTGATTGTTTCAATTTTATAACATGAGATGTTATGTGCTTGATTAATTTATAACATGTGATGAATGAATGTTATTACGTACGCGTATGTTATTTACTCACTATGACCTGACCTACATGATCATCTTTTAGAAGATTCCACCAAGACGCGAGATGCGCATGCACACTTCGGAGGCAGAACTCCAAGGAATCATTGCTGCCGCCATAGCGCAGTATGCAGCCTCACAAGGAGGAACCAGCCGAAGCAATTCTAACAATAACGGCAATAACAATCCACCACATGATAATGTTAAGTCGTTTAGGACTTAATATGATATATTTAGATATTTGTAGCATGTCTGCTAATACCATTTGTATATTCAAACGTATGTGCAGGGTGCACTTACAAGTAGTTCCTCGATTGCAAGTCCGTTAACTTCGACGGAACCGGTGGTGCTGTTGCGTTTGTTAGGTGGGCTGAAAAGACAGACTCTGTCTTAAGAATGAGCAAATGCGCTCCCGATCAACAAGTGACTTACATCTCAGGGCTGTTTCTGGATGGGGCCCTGTCGTGGTGGAACTTACAAGTGCAGACTTTAGGAGAAGCTGCTGCTTACGCGTTGACATGGGCTGAGTTAAAAGAGTTAATTCAAAGGAAGTATTGCTCTCGTGCTGAGATACAAAGGTTAGAGACTGAGTTCTGGCATTTAAGGATGGATGGTCCCAAGATCGCAGAATACGTTCAAAGATTTCATGATTTATCCCACGTTGTGCCGTACATGGTCACACCAGAGTTTAAACGTGTTGAAAGGTTCATCTGGGGATTGGCTCCCCAAATAATGAGTATGGTTACCACGTCCAAGCCCGAGATGATCACAGAAGCCATCGACCTAAGTGTGGCGCTCACTGAAGAGGCCATTAGGTTGAACAAATTCTCCATCTCTGAACCAAAGAAGAAAGAGACTCACGTGGAGTCATCTGGGGATAACAAGCGAAAGTTTTCCAATTTCAAGCAAGGTACCTCAAGTGTGAGCAAGAAGGGCGAATCGAGCACACCGGCTAGAGCTGCAACCGGTGCTGAAAACAAAGGAAAAGGTTATATGGGCACTCTGCCCAAGTGTAACACATGCCAGCGCCATCATTCTGGCCGGTGCGGACCAAAAACATGTGAAGCTTGTGGGAAAATTGGTCACTTGAAGGAAACTTGCTGGGTTAGCGCTAGCCGGGGTGGCCAAGGAGGTTTTGCTAATAGAAACAACAACCGGGGTGGTAATGGGAACCGCTCGCAAGGAAACAATGGAGGAATTGGAAACCGTGGGAACATTGCGAATCAAGCTGGTAATGGAAATCGCAACCAAAACAACACTCAAGCTGGGAATGGAAATGGCCAAGGGCCAGGATGCTTTAATTGTGGAGATGTTGGGCACTTTAAGAAGGAATGCCCAAAGCTGAATCAAGCCCGTGGAAGAGTGTTTAACATCGGCGCAAGGGAAGCGTGCCAAGATCCAAACGTTGTCACCGGTACGTTCCCTATAAACCAACGTTTTGCATCTGTTCTTTTCGATACTGGTGCCGATTATAGTTTCGTATCATTAGAATTTAAGAATATACTTGGGTTGACACCTAGTAAGTTAGATGTTCCGTACTCGATCGAATTGGCGAATGGGAAACTAGTTGAAACGGATGAAGTTATAAGAGGATGCGTGATAGAATTTGGAGGACACGAATTTACGCTAGACCTGCTACCTGTCAAGTTGGGAAGCTTTGATGTGGTAGTGGGAATGGATTGGTTATCGAGCAACAAGGCCGAGATTGTTTGCCACGAGAAGACCATCTGTATCCCTATGATGGATGAAGAAACAATCGTAGTGCACGGGGAGAAGCAGGATACGCCGCTGAGGATTATTAGATGTCTAAAAGCTAGAAAGTGTTTGCAGAAGGGATGTGTTGCAATGTTGGCACACATCGTGGACAAGGAAGCTGCGGAACCGAAGATCGAAGATATTCCAGTTGTGAAAGAATATCCTGAAGTCTTTCCAGAAGACTTGCCGGGGTTACCGCCACAGCGACAAGTCGAGTTCCACATTGACTTGGTTCCAGGCGCCGCACCTGTAGCCAAGGCACCCTATAGACTTGCACCTTCGGAAATGCAGGAGTTATCGACACAACTTCAGGAGCTGTTGGATAAAGGATTTATCAGGCCAAGCTTCTCACCTTGGGGAGCTCCAGTACTGTTCGTTGAGAAGAAGGACGGTAGTTTCCGTATGTGCATAGACTATCGCGAGCTTAATAAGTTGACTATCAAGAATAGATATCCTTTGCCAAGGATTGATGACCTTTTTGATCAGTTGCAAGGATCCAACTTTTATTCAAAGATCGATCTTCGATCAGGATATCATCAACTAAGGATACAAGAGGAAAGTATCCCGAAGACGGCCTTTAGGACCCGTTATGGACATTACGAGTTCCTAGTTATGCCGTTTGGGCTGACAAACGCACATACAGTTTTCATGGACCTAATGAACCGAGTCTGCAAGTCGTACTTGGACAAGTTCATATTTGTGTTCATCGACGACATTTTGATTTATTCGAAGACGAAGGACGAGCATGAACAGCACTTAAGAGCTATTCTAGAGCTACTTAAGAAGGAGAAGTTGTACGCTAAGTTCTCAAAGTGTGAGTTTTGGCTACGCGAAGTCCAATTTCTTGGACATGTGGTTAACGAAAATGGAATCCATGTGGATCCAACAAAGATCGAGGGGATCAAGAATTGGGAGACTCCAAAGACGCCAACCGAGATTCGACAGTTCTTAGGTTTAGCTGGTTATTATCGAAGATTCATTGAGGATTTCTCCAAAATCGCTCAACCCCTGACAGCACTCACGCAAAAAGACAAGAAGTTTGATTGGAGTGACAAGCAAGAAGAAGCGTTTCAGTTGCTGAAGAACAAACTTTGTGACGCACCGATACTATCGCTACCTGATGGAACAGATGACTTCGTGGTATATTGTGACGCCTCGCGTCAAGGTTTGGGTTGCGTGCTGATGCAACGCCAGAAAGTTACAGCTTATGTGTCGCGCCAGTTGAAGATTCACGAGAGGAATTATACCATGCACTACTTGGAATTAGGCGCGGTGGTATTTGCATTGAAGATATGGCGACATTATTTGTATGGTACGCGATGTACAATCTTCACGGATCATGTCACACCCTCAAATTCCACATGCGGAGTACCACCGCGAGGCGTATGACATGACCAGGATCCAGCCACTAATTATTTTGAACGGTTTAGTTATTATTACAAATAACGGTATAATTAGAGACCAATTTAAAATTTTCAAAACATAGTTAAGTTTGCAGCGGAAAGGAAAAGAATACATATCGTAATTTAAAACCACAAGTTTGTTATCATGAAACTTACAAACCACGCACTCCATCCGATTGCAACGTCCGTCCTAAACTGTATCGAGCAACCTGCAAAGCATGCAGTAGGGTATCAACATAATGTTGGCGAGTTCACGAGTTGTCCAGTTTTAACTTTTCGAAAACGTAAGTTGTTTAGATAAAGCATTTATAATCACGTCATGGGGAGCTACCCCATATGAAAGCTACTAAACTGGCGTTACCGAAACTGTTGACGAGAAGATTTTGTGCCCCGAGTCAATGTCTATCGTCATTGACCAAGATGCAAGGTATACTAGTTCACGCCCGATCTCCCCCGGTCACGGTGTGAGGTTGTCAAACCTAATAGCGCTATCAACTAATAACCCGTTCGCCCCCGGCGATTAATCGGTACTGGAAGGCAGGGACTTTACATGATAGAGATTCGTTTAGTTTTGCTAGTTGTGATTTATAAATAATATCCAAACGTATCTCCCCCGGAGATAGTAATTTAAAAGTACCCGTTTGCATTTTCCCCCGGAAATATTAATTGAAAGTAATCTTTAAAGATGGCAGTTTGTTCGTGTCCCTCCCTGGGACGCATGCTTTTAGTGTGTGAACTCACCTTGGCTTGCTCGGCAGACAATTTACTTGTGTTAGGTTGGTCAACCATACCCTATTATGGTTTATAAATATTCGTTAGGTTCGTATGCAAGTAGCGTCACATAAAATCCTACACGTATCTAACACATTGCATACAACATGCATGTCATACAAACATACACGGTATTGGGCCTATTCTAGCATGTAAACAGTTAAACAGTAACAGCTAGACATTAATACCAGCACACAGTCCAGGACATCAGTTAACACATGGTACATAAGGCCCAGCAAAGTTATCGGGCCTGTCCTAATCACATAAACAGTTAACCAGTAGCAGCATGTAGTAAAGTTAAGCACACAGTCCAAGCACGTCAATGCACATTGTGGCCCAGTAAATAAGCAAGGAAGCCCAGTCGAAACCGGATAGTCTCGACTCGAGAACAAGAGGTCTCGAGTCGCAACCACGAGTTCCTGAATCAAAAACCAGTTGGTTTCGAGTTGTGTATACATGAGTCGGAACCTCGGGGTCTCGAGTCAGGTCTCGAGTCGAGATCAGGAGATCTCGAGTCGCAACCGTGCTGGTCTCGACTCCTGGAACGCCCTTTTCAGGTATTAAGTTGATGATTGATGGTCTCGAGTCGCAACACTGAGGTCTCGACTCGTTTCATGCTGATGCTTCTAGAATCCTTATCCAAACAGTACTATCCAATCATACCTCACCAACATGTACTGTCCAATCAGATTTTTATTAACATGTTCCATATGTCGTACACTCCTAAATTCAGATCAAACCAACATATTTCAAATATTTACACCCCATTCAAACTGTTCTTCACTAGTGTTTTGTCATTCCTCAAAACAGGTTCAACCATTTGATTGTATGAATCACCATAACATATATCCTTCTAGCAGATTTAACCTTAGTACATCACAATATCATTTATCCGTTTTATACGTGCAAGCAATCAGAAGCATACATAATCAATCGCCATATGAATTATCACAAGTACAAACTGTTCACTCGTTAACCAAGTTACCTGTTTATTTGACCCTAAATCCGGTATCATCTATTCATACATGTTTATCATACAAATCATGATCAGGCTCGCACCTTTATCACACATCAACAAAACATCTATCATTCCTTTAATCTTATTAAAACAGTTTAAACAAAAATCTAGAACCCTATGTATATCTAAGTTAATCAAACAGTTAGCACTTACACATATCAAAGATCCCCAGACCAAACACGCCAATTTACCAACTTAAAACACGAAATAAAGCACAATACAACACGATTTTTACACAAATCCTCAATAAATCAACTTTGACAGTGTATGTGTAGCTCTAAGATAGCATTTTATTATTAACCTATATATATTTCAACAGCAACCATCACACTCTTTTTCAACAACCTCCATTATTCTAAACATGACATTTGAACCTCATGTATACCCAAATCAGTTAATTCACTAGTATATCTACATATAGTCAAGCTTCATAACAGCCACATATATTCAAACGTATCATGTACTGACCGAGATATGGGGTGGCGAAGGGAAATATACGGCTGCCACTGCTACTGGTCTGAGCCGGACCCGAACATTTGACCCGAGCCTTCGAACTGAGAGCCACCATTACTACCGGCAGCGAGCCGCTGGCCACCACCATAACCATCATCGTTACCGCCGCCATGAGCGGTGTCGTCGCTGCTGGTCTCCCTTTCTTCCGCTAACGTTATCTCTCTCCGTCGTCTTCTTTCCCTCATCTCCTCTCTTCACAGTGATTCTCTTCTAAAGTCATGGAGGTGTGCGTTATAAGGACAAATGAGGAAAGGGGAGGGGTTTTATGGAGATTCAGATAGGGATTTCAGGTGCGGTCGGAGTGGCCGGAAAACGGTGTCGGAATCGTGACTCCGGTGACTAATTTCGTGAGAGGAAGAAGAGGGGTTTTAGTGTTGTGCGGCTGATGATAGTTTTTAGGGTTCTTTATTTTTGAAATGATAATGAGGGTGAAGTTTATAAGGGATTTGAATAGGCTAAGGTTTTGGTTTAGGGAGTTGGGTTGGGCCTGGTCCATGGGTATGAACTCGTTAACTGTCGTGTTATATTAGCTCGAATTTGTTCACAATTAGATCGAATTTGTTCACAAATAAAATATGACAGTTAATATAACGTGTTCGTTGAAACTTATATATACCTGATTCGGGTTATTCATTAAACGAAACGGTTATAATTACCTAAATAATAATAATAATAATAATAATAATAACAACAATAAAATTAATTAATAGGAGTAATAATGAAATATCGTTCTCTCGACGATTAGGGACGAGCGTACGGGTTGTCACATTCTCCCCATGTTACAGGAATTTCGTCCTCGAAATTTAATCTAAGACATACGATACGCACTATATATCTATATATGTATATATAGATCCTGTTACCATACGTAAGTACACGTAGTTTCATAAAAGTTCACAAAATAAACATATAAGCCACGTAGCACATAAGGTCACATAGCACGTAAAATCACATAGCATTAGATTTCACAGAGTTGTACGTATCCCACGTGGTACGGATTTTGACAAAATTAATTATAACGTAAAGATGAAATCACGCAGGGAAGCCCGAAGCGTCATATTATCCCCATGTTTTAAGAACTTTCGTCCCGAAAGTTAAAGCGTAGCCACTGACAAGCTAGTATGTGTGAGAATGTTTCAACGGGGTGTCACATCATCCCCTCGTTAGTTTGGAATTTCATTCCGAATTTCCGCTGTAACTTCAGTGCTAGGAGTCTCGTTTGCAACAAATGGGGATACTTGCACTCCATCTGGTCTTCCCGTTCCCAGGTAAACTTTGGGCCATGGCGCGAGTTCCAACGAACTCATATAATAGGTATCTGGCTACGTTTGAGGGTTTTGACTTCTCGATCAGTGATCTCAATCGGTTCATCAATAAAGTGTAGCTGATCATCAAAAGTTTGCTCCCTAAAAGGAATGATGAGTGTTTCATCTGACAGACACTTCTTCAGATTAGGCACGTGAAAGACGTGTACCGCACTCAGCTCTTCAGGCAGGTTTAGTCTGCAAAGCTTCCCTACCGATCCTTTCGGCGATTTCGAACGGTCCAACATATCACGGATTAAGCTCGTCTCGTTAGCCATAACGTACCACACCCTTCCAGGGTGAAACTTTAAGTAGAATCCAGTCTTCGACTAGGAATCCTAGAGATTTCCTACGCTTATCCGTGTAGCCTTTCTGACGGTCTGGAGTTGCCGTCATGCGTTGTCTGTTCTGGGCAATCCCACCCGTTTTGTCAAGTGCAAGTTCTGGGCCGGTAATTTGGCTTCTGCCCAACGCAGAGGTGACCAGTATCTGCGTTCGTGCAATGCCTCAAATGGTGCTGCCTGAATGCTAATGTGGTAGCAGTTGTTGGAAGAGAATTCTACAAAAGGGGAGTGTCACTAGTATCCAAGGTCGATAACACATGTTCTTAGCATGCCCTGGAGTGTTTGGATGGTGCGTTTGGCCAAATCATCGGTTTGCGGGCGATAAGCGGTGCTCATGCCTAACAGTGAGCCAAAAGTCTTTCGTGCGCAGCCTAGCGAAGAATCGGATGCAAAACGTGGGTTACGATCAGGTATAAGAGAAGTTGGCATCTCGTGCCTAGTATCTACTTCTATCAAGTAGATGGTGGCAAGTTCGAAAACTTGCTGGTTTCTTTAGTCGCGTGCCGTTACTGGCAGATATTTCATCAATGCCTTGGACAGGATAGAATAAGATAGAACCACCTCGTAGATTACCTTCCAATTGCGGGAGTTGCGGATCGCTGGGCATCTCTCTAATGTCAGGTGATACTCTTTCGAGTCTAAATCGTGAGGGGTTGTGTAAGCGATCGAGAAGAGCAGGCTTTGCGATGTTAAAAGTCACGCGTTGAAAACTTAACGCAGGCGGCTTGAGTCGTAGAAGTATCAGGGTAGAGCGTAGGAGTCGTCCTGATTCCTACTAGTTTTCGAAATACGTTCGGGCGTCGTCGAAAGAAACAAGTGTCGAATTTTGACAGGATGGAATAAATTCGAGTGTCGTAACTAGGTGTTGATCGTATCGAGTTCGAAGAACAGTGCTTGCGATACCCGTTACCCCCGGGGTATCCTTGGCTCGTTGCTCCAACGAGTAACATTCGTAGGAAGTAATTCGTCCAAATGGAGATTTGTGCAGAGTAGAGTAGGATAAGGATCATGGAATCTGTGAACCATAACACGAGTAGCGAGATAAACTGATGTGTTCAACTTGAGACAAAACGTGAAGGCTTTGGGATCAACAATAGAGATTTATCAGATGACAATGAGGTAGCTGGTCGTACACAAGCTATGGGTGTTTAGAATCAAGAACGTTGCTTGCTGATAAGGGGTGTTACGTCGATGTGGTTAGCGCAAAAATGAAGTAGCTAGAGAGGGATGGTCGTCGTACGGGTCTGTAGGTTTCAGGATCTACTGAGACATCTGGCAGGATGTGATTTCTCAGGTCGGTAGAAAATCAAGTTCGAGTGGGTTGTTCTAAGTCGTGCGAATGAGTTTGAAGTAGCGCTTGCGTCGGGGGGGGGGGGGGGTTGATGTGAAACTGCGGAAACGGCCTCTCGAAAAAGCACGATTGAGGTAAATGTTGCAAATTTTCAGGGTTTATGAAGTTTGTCGACCAAAGGTCGATCTTGCCGAATTCATTTATTCTGGAGAGAAATCTGGTCAAGGCTCCCGTGGATATTGTGATGAAGAAACGGTAGAAGCGGGGATACCATCTGGAGTAATAAACACAGATTCGTACAAAAGCTAGCGAAAGGATTCACGGAATCAGAAAAGTCGTCAAAGAATAACGGTTCTAGAAAATGAAAGGTAAGGTAAGCATCTAGGTCACCGTACTCGTCGATGGGTTGACTGGCTCATGTCTTCGTCTTGCCACGCTTCCAAATACGCCGGTTTGTAAGAAAGAAATCAATTTGCTGAGTTTTGGGGCGTGCTAAGGTATGAGGTTCAACTTGAATAGGGATTTACCATGTAATCAAAGAATTAGGGGGAAATAACTTCGCGGTCGATGGGGAGGTGATACAATTGCTGGTACTACCATGAGAAGCATACACCTCGCATGCTTTTCGTGTTTGAGACGTGCAAACAGAAACCCGAAAAGTGTAGACTTACTAGAATGCTTAGGTGATCGGTCGTGTGAGGGAACAAGTCTCACTACTTAAGTCGGGAAAAGAAACACGTAAGTAAAAAGGATGCGAATGACGTCGTCGTTCCTTCTAATATCCCATGATGTAGGGGTGGCTCCCCTTCGTCGATTCGTTCTCGTAACTTCTCTATGTGCTTCGTAGCAGGCCTTTCCTGTAAGCATGTCCATCGTGTGAACGTTTCCCGCGTCGATTCGTCATAGCCCAGGGGTGACGTCAAGAAAATATGTGGGCGAGGACTTGGAATAACTAGTTCCTTGCCCTAAGAGTGTCATGGTTTTGAATCAAGGTTAGGAGAATCCACTCCTGCTTAGCGCACATCAGGTTTGCATAGTTTTCGTATGATTCACAGTATTGAATACAGCTACATATTTACGCACATATGCTGAATATATACCTACACATTTACACATATATGTGTGCACAAGTAAATGCCGATGACTATAATTACCATGTGAGTACCTGAATCCGACGAACCTTGCAATCCGGAGTGTGGTGTCGTTGTGGTTTTCATTAAAGAACGGTTATAGTCTGGTTTTTCATATAAAACATTTTTCATCTTAAAATATTTTATATCTTAAACCTAGTTCACTATAACCAATGGCTCTGATACCAATCTGTCACACCCTCAAATTCCACATGCGGAGTACCACCGCGAGGCGTATGACATGACCAGGATCCAGCCACTAATTATTTTGAACGGTTTAGTTATTATTACAAATAACGGTATAATTAGAGACCAATTTAAAATTTTCAAAACATAGTTAAGTTTGCAGCGGAAAGGAAAAGAATACATATCGTAATTTAAAACCACAAGTTTGTTATCATGAAACTTACAAACCACGCACTCCATCCGATTGCAACGTCCGTCCTAAACTGTATCGAGCAACCTGCAAAGCATGCAGTAGGGTATCAACATAATGTTGGCGAGTTCACGAGTTGTCCAGTTTTAACTTTTCGAAAACGTAAGTTGTTTAGATAAAGCATTTATAATCACGTCATGGGGAGCTACCCCATATGAAAGCTACTAAACTGGCGTTACCGAAACTGTTGACGAGAAGATTTTGTGCCCCGAGTCAATGTCTATCGTCATTGACCAAGATGCAAGGTATACTAGTTCACGCCCGATCTCCCCCGGTCACGGTGTGAGGTTGTCAAACCTAATAGCGCTATCAACTAATAACCCGTTCGCCCCCGGCGATTAATCGGTACTGGAAGGCAGGGACTTTACATGATAGAGATTCGTTTAGTTTTGCTAGTTGTGATTTATAAATAATATCCAAATGTATCTCCCCCGGAGATAGTAATTTAAAAGTACCCGTTTGCATTTTCCCCCGGAAATATTAATTGAAAGTAATCTTTAAAGATGGCAGTTTGTTCGTGTCCCTCCCTGGGACGCATGCTTTTAGTGTGTGAACTCACCTTGGCTTGCTCGGCAGACAATTTACTTGTGTTAGGTTGGTCAACCATACCCTATTATGGTTTATAAATATTCGTTAGGTTCGTATGCAAGTAGCGTCACATAAAATCCTACACGTATCTAACACATTGCATACAACATGCATGTCATACAAACATACACGGTATTGGGCCTATTCTAGCATGTAAACAGTTAAACAGTAACAGCTAGACATTAATACCAGCACACAGTCCAGGACATCAGTTAACACATGGTACATAAGGCCCACCAAAGTTATCGGGCCTGTCCTAATCACATAAACAGTTAACCAGTAACAGCATATAGTAAAGTTAAGCACACAGTCCAAGCATGTCAATGCACATTGTGGCCCAATAAATAAGCAAGGAAGCCCAGTCGAAACCGGATAGTCTCGACTCGAGAACAAGAGGTCTCGAGTCGCAACCACGAGTTCCTGAATCAAAAACCAGTTGGTTTCGAGTTGTGTATACATGAGTCGGAACCTCGGGGTCTCGAGTCAGGTCTCGAGTCGAGATCAGGAGATCTCGAGTCGCAACCGTGCTGGTCTCGACTCCTGGAACGCCCTTTTCAGGTATTAAGTTGATGATTGATGGTCTCGAGTCGCAACACTGAGGTCTCGACTCGTTTCATGCTGATGCTTCTAGAATCCTTATCCAAACAGTACTATCCAATCATACCTCACCAACATGTACTGTCCAATCAGATTTTTATTAACATGTTCCATATGTCGTACACTCCTAAATTCAGATCAAACCAACATATTTCAAATATTTACACCCCATTCAAACTGTTCTTCACTAGTGTTTTGTCATTCCTCAAAACAGGTTCAACCATTTGATTGTATGAATCACCATAACATATATCCTTCTAGCAGATTTAACCTTAGTACATCACAATATCATTTATCCGTTTTATACGTGCAAGCAGTCAGAAGCATACATAATCAATCGCCATATGAATTATCACAAGTACCAACTGTTCACTCGTTAACCAAGTTACCTGTTTATTTGACCCTAAATCCGGTATCATCTATTCATACATGTTTATCATACAAATCATGATCAGGCTCGCACCTTTATCACACATCAACAAAACATCTATCATTCCTTTAATCTTATTAAAACAGTTTAAACAAAAATCTAGAACCCTATGTATATCTAAGTTAATCAAACAGTTAGCACTTACACATATCAAAGATCCCCAGACCAAACACGCCAATTTACCAACTTAAAACACGAAATAAAGCACAATACAACACGATTTTTACACAAATCCTCAATAAATCAACTTTGACAGTGTATGTGTAGCTCTAAGATAGCATTTTATTATTAACCTATATATATTTCAACAGCAACCATCACACTCTTTTTCAACAACCTCCATTATTCTAAACATGACATTTGAACCTCATGTATACCCAAATCAGTTAATTCACTAGTATATCTACATATAGTCAAGCTTCATAACAGCCACATATATTCAAACGTATCATGTACTGACCGAGATATGGGGTGGCGAAGGGAAATATACGGCTGCCACTGCTACTGGTCTGAGCCGGACCCGAACATTTGACCCGAGCCTTCGAACTGAGAGCCACCATTACTACCGGCAGCGAGCCGCTGGCCACCACCATAACCATCATCGTTACCGCCGCCATGAGCGGTGTCGTCGCTGCTGGTCTCCCTTTCTTCCGCTAACGTTATCTCTCTTCGTCGTCTTCTTTCCCTCATCTCCTCTCTTCACAGTGATTCTCTTCTAAAGTCATGGAGGTGTGCGTTATAAGGACAAATGAGGAAAGGGGAGGGGTTTTATGGAGATTCAGATGGGGATTTCAGGTGCGGTCGGAGTGGCCGGAAAACGGTGTCGGAATCGTGACTCCGGTGACTGATTTCGTGAGAGGAAGAAGAGGGGTTTTAGTGTTGTGCGGCTGATGAGAGTTTTTAGGGTTCTTTATTTTTGAAATGATAATGAGGGTGAAGTTTATAAGGGATTTGAATAGGCTAAGGTTTTGGTTTAGGGAGTTGGGTTGGGCCTGGTCCATGGGTATGAACTCGTTAACTGTCGTGTTATATTAGCTCGAATTTGTTCACAATT
Source organism: Helianthus tuberosus (assembly GCA_030545235.1). Taxonomy (NCBI): domain Eukaryota; kingdom Viridiplantae; phylum Streptophyta; class Magnoliopsida; order Asterales; family Asteraceae; genus Helianthus; species Helianthus tuberosus. Next base: position 135,826 of record JARYGA010025004.1, read on the forward strand.
AGATCGAATTTGTTCACAAATAAAATATGACAGTTAATATAACGTGTTCGTTGAAACTTATATATACCTGATTCGGGTTATTCATTAAACGAAACGGTTATAATTACCTATAATAATAATAATAATAATAATAATAATAATAATAATAACAACAATAAAATTAATTAATAGGAGTAATAATGAAATATCGTTCTCTCGACGATTAGGGACGAGCGTACGGGTTGTCACAGATCACAAGAGCTTACAGCACATATTCAACCAAAAGGAGCTTAACATGAGGCAAAGACGCTGGGTAGAGCTGTTGAATGATTATGATTGCGAGATCAAGTATCACCCAGGGAAGGCGAATGTGGTCGCCGACGCCCTGAGCCGAAAGGAAAGAATTAAGCCCATAAGGGTTAGGGCTTTGGAGATGTTTGTCCAGACAGACCTCTCTTTGCGCATTCGTGCCGCGCAGAGAGAAGCTCTTAAAGAAAGGAATATTGAAGAGGAATATCTCCGTGGGATGGAGAAGCAGTTGGTACCAAACGAGGAAGGGACTTTATGCTTCATGACACGGATTTGGGTTCCTCTGTTTGGTGGTTTGAAAAAGGTTATTTTTTATGAAGCCCACAAGTCACGGTACTCAATTCATCCCGGTGCGGATAAGATGTACCAGGACCTCAAGGATTTCTACTGGTGGCCTAGGATGAAAGGCGATGTTGCAATGTATGTTAGTAAGTGTTTAACGTGCGCAAAGGTAAAGGTCGAATACCAGAAGCCCTCAGGTCTTCTACAGCAACCTGAAATCCCCAAATGGAAATGGGAACAAATTTTGATGGATTTCATAACATAGCTGCCAAAGACGCCCAGAGGCCATGATACAATTTGGGTAGTAGTAGACCGTCTAACCAAGTCTGCGCACTTCCTGCCAATCAAAGAGAAGGATAACACTAGTAAACTTGCGGAAATATACATGCGAGAGATTGTTGCATGTCATGGAGTGCCTCTCTCGATCATCTCTGATAGAGATGGACACTTTATATCAAGGATTTCGCAATCCTTCCAAGAAGCTTTTGGCTCACAGTTGAACCTGAGAACTGCATTTCATCCACAAACTGATGGCCAAAGTGAATGAACTATTCAGACATTGGAAGATATGCTGAGAGCATGTGTAATGGATTTGGGTGGTAGCTGGGATAATAATTTACCATTGGTCGAGTTTTTGTACAACAACAGCTACCACACAAGCATTGGAGCCGCGCCATTTGAAGCTCTTTACGGATGCAAGTGACAGCTTGTTGGCCCCGAAATAGTCCAAGAGACGACATACAAGATTGCACAGATTCGAAAGCGCATCGAGGCAGCTCGCGACAGACAGAAAGCCTATGCAAATCCAAAGAGGAAACCTTTGGAATTTCAAGTTGGGGATATGATTTTATTAAAGGTTTCACCCTGGAAGGGTGTGGCACGCTTCGGAAAGCCTGGGAAGTTGAATCCACGTTACATTGGCCCTTTCAGAATACTACAAAGGATTGGGCTTGTAGCCTACAAGTTGGACCTACCTGCTGAACTCAATGGTGTTCACGATACATTCCATGTATCAAATTTGAGGAAGAGTCCAACACAGGAGACAGTGATCATTCCTGCTGACGAAGTTCATATCGACGACACGCTCCACTTCACTGAAGAACCCGTTGAGGTTACGGATTGGAAAGTTAACAAAACGCGCAGGAGCAGTGTCAAACTCGTCAAAGTTCGATGGAATGCAAGACATGGGCCGGAATTCACGTGGGAACGTGAGGATCGTATGAAAGAGAAATACTCCCATTTATTTCCTAAGACCCCTGCAACTAGAAGCAGAGTCTAAAATTTTGGGACGAAATTTATTTAACGGGGGGAGAATGTGACAACCCTCACAAAACCAGGTATCCGTACAATTAATTAATATTTAATTAATGCTTAATTACTGTGCTTACTTACAATTGTGGTTAAACCGCTTCTTGATTTCTGATACATACATACTTATGCATCACATTTTATACTGTCACTCTATTACTTACACACAAACATTAGTGACAACCTTGATGCACAAAAGCATAGTGTGCACAATATACAGATAACCCAGTAAACATGCTGACATTACCAGCACCAAAACAGACATTGTACTAAGGCCAGTATGAGCCGGGAATAGATTACTACAGTAGTAGGGAGTGTAGGGAGGTGAGAATCATTAAACTGTGTCACTAGGTGATAGTTATAGTGACCGGAAGGGCCTAAAACATACTTTAATTACAAAATTCTGAACTTTAAGCAAAAATTCAGTTTTTAACATAACTAGTAAAGTGCAAAAACTTGGTAAAATAATTCTAGACACTTTCCAAAGTGTTGGTAACTTATTGTGTCACTAAAAACACTATTAAAGACACTTTAAAGCTTTGTTTGACACTTTTACGGATCAATACCCAACCGAACGACCGAACTTTACCCAGAACATAAATTTTTTTCCAAAGACATTGTTTATACTTATCTGAGCTAGTTAGGCTCCCCGAATACCCTAACACCCGTTATATTAAATAACACACACAAATATCCTAACAAAGTGCCATTTGATTTCAACTAAAACCTAACTATATCATCACAACCCAAGCATAACCCCCCCCCCCTCAAAATGACGGTCACAAGGGGTGACCCACCCCTTGTCCTTCTTTGATTATAATAATCACCATGGTTTGATATCTAGATGACACTTTGTATGATGGTTAATAGGAAATTGTTTATAAATAATCACCAAAGGATAAAGACTTTCATTTACACTAATCACCCAACTCCAACTCTCTCTCTTTCCCTCTTGTCCGTCCGCCACCACCACACCACCATACCGCCACCCCCAAGCCTCCTACAAGCAAACCATACTTACTCAAGGGTGTTAAAGATCATACAATCAAGCTCGGTGCTTTCGGAAGTGCAAGGACCTCTCTAGATTTCTTTTATCCACCTTGTTTACGTCTTGTTTCTTCCCTAGCCTTGAGCTAGTAGTAAGTGCCTCTAAACATCATCTTGATCTTGTTTATGGTGGTTAATAAGTGATTTAATGGTTGAAAGTTAAGAACACTAAATAACATAACGTAAAGTCTTGAACATAAGATGAATAAGGTGGTTAAAGAGAAAATAGTTGTGTAAATCTTGTGAAACTTGTCTAGTTGTGATTATTTGATGTTGTTTGTTACTAGAAGTGGGATGGATCATCATCTAACCATACTAGATCATGTTCAAGAACATGAACTAGTAGTATGTTAGTGCTAGAGTTGTAAAAAGGTGATGGAACCATCCATCATGTAACATGAACTTGTGTAAACATAATTTTTCTTGTAAAATAAGACTCTAAACATGTAGATTTAAAGATCTACAAGTGGTTTTTCGGAAGAACCAAGTGAAAGATGCAAGTCTTGTTTAAAACCCGGAGCTTACATGAACTAAAAGCATTTTAGTGAATAAACAAGTGTGTAAACAGTTGTGTCACAAGAAAAATTTAACAAGAAATATTTTTGGTAAATCATGACTAGAAGTTGTGCAACTTCAAGATCTTTAAAAAAAATAAATAAAGTTTTTAAGAAACTAATTTTATTTTTAGAGATAACAAAACCTACTAAATATGTTAGAAAGTTACTACATATTTTTACAAAACCTTCAAGTTCATGAGTTTATGATTTATTCATATTTTGTCTAGTTTGATGAATATATATTGTATGTTGATGATTGGTAAATTGTTTGGTTGATTTTGAAAAGAAAATGATACGCTTGTAAGCGTGGACACCTCCAGTTACAGAGGAAACTCTGGCGAAATTTTTCCAGAAATATAACACTTAGAAATATTTTTCTAAACAAATGTTTACAAAATATATTTTTAACTTTGTTTTCAAAATAAACTTCGCCATGATTTTTATTTCGAAATTACATAGTATCGGTGGTGGATTTTTGTAAATAAAACTTGTTAAATATATATTTAGAATATATATTTCGTAATAAAACGCTTGTGTGATTATGTGATTATTTTGTGAACTACATATATTATTTTTAGGATAAAAATAATATAACCTGGGAATATATTGAAATCACGACTCCAAAATAATACCAACGCTATCACAAATAAATATTTAAGTTACACCGGTATTATTATTACAACGCGAACTTTAAAATGTAACTTATGTATTTTCGGAAAATACTCTTAAATGTGTATTTTGATAAAGTATTATTTTGGAAAGGGTATGAAGTAAAATATAATATTTTTGGGAAAAATATGTATATTTTGGAGTTAGAATATTTTAGACAAGTGATTAAAAATATATTTTTCAAGTGAGACTTAAAATATATATTCGAAAAAATAACGTATACATGTGTTAAAACCCCCATCCTTGGGAAGGAATACACTTATAAAATAAATAAGAAGTGTGATTACGGAATAGTTACCTAACTATTTCTCCAACAAAATGTTAAACCTTAAGCCAAGACACGGCCGTCCGTCTAATAGAAGTTAGTACGTGTAGGTCGTCACGCAGCAGGTTGATTTGGGATTTACTATTTCGAGAAGCACTTCAGTGAGTTCATGTCCCCCTTTTCTCTTAACTGTTTCAGTTTTTATACTTCGGGGGTGGAATACATGTTACAGATATTATGGATACATTTATACATGGTATGGTTAGCTTAAGGAGGGTTTACTACATAGATCATGTGAGTGGGTAGGCTGGAACTAGAGGCCATTAATCCTCATTGTAGGACCGAGGGTCATTAGCGGTAGATCTATCTGGGTGTAGCGAGCCCAACTCTAGGCCCACTGTACGGACCTCGGGGTGACTTTGAGCCCGACGTAAAAATCTACTAGGTTTGAGTCTTCCTACAGCACTTCACACATATCATTGGCTTTGCAACCCAATGGTGATCTCTTTTTCCTTAATTGCTACATACCAAGGATTTTTCATACATACAAACATATTACAAAGGTTTACAAACTCACTTTTACATGAACTCGCTCAACGTTATGTTGATTTTTCAACTTACATGTATTTCAGGAAATTAATGGATCTGGCCAAGTATGCAAGGGTATTAAGCTGCGTAGGAGTAATGGTGTCATCCAAGTTTAGGAAATGTGATCTTTGCCTGGACGGGTCACAAGTCTTAAACCGTGTTTTCACTTATGTCTTTTAGCTGTGTCTTATGAACAAGTTCTAAGTATGTTGTGGTTGTATTTTGTTTCGCGTATCGACTATTAAAAACAATGTTGTCGTGTTAACTTTAAAAACTTGTTTATTGGATGAACATCATGGTTTTATTTTCATATAGCATTGTTGTGATTATGCTATGCTATTAAGAAGTCACACCAAAATAAACCCACGCTTTCGCAAAGCCAGGGTGTGACAGGATTTACATGTATACCTTGTTCGTTGACAATGTGTCCCAAAAATTGAACTTCCTTAAGCCAAAATTCGCACTTGGAAAATATATATTTAGATCTCACAATATTGGAGGTTGATTTTTGATAAATAAAAGTGACTAAGTATATATTTAGGAAAATATATATTTAGATGTCACAATTTGTGTGTTTCTTGTATATTATGTGTATTAGTTATATTATTTTAGGAACTTGAAAATAATATAACACACCAAAATTGTAATACAAAATATTACCAAAATTCTAAGAAAATAAATATATAATTTATACCCGAATATTGGACAAACCGAACAAGGACTATGGACTATAAAAATATAGATCCGGAAATAAATTCATATATTTCGACAAGTATGATAAACGGTATTTTGGAAACCAAGGAAACGGAAAATATGGTTTTTACAAGTATTACAAAATATATCATATTTTGTCAAATAGAAAATATATTATTTTTGAGTGGAGAAATATATATATATTTTCTTAAACAAATTGAAGATATAATATTTTGAATGGAGAAAAATGTATATTTTCTTAAACAAAATTAAAATATATTATTTTTGGGTGAAAAATGAAAATATATATTTTCTAAAGTTAATCTTAAAAATATATATTATTTTGAGATATATATATATATATATATACATAGATATTTTTGCCAAGAAAGATTTATAGATATTTTTCTATAAAAATTCTCTTAAAATATATATATATATATATATTAAGAATATAAATTTGGTGAATTTTTAGTTGTCTAAAAATAATATTCCGGAAAATTTAATACAAAATTAAGTATAAAAAAACTTAATAAATACAAGAAAATACGTATTCTCGTACATACAAATACACATCGGAATACGCCACCAATACTTGGCAAAATACACAAGTATAAAAATACATAAATATAATTATACCCATACTTGGGAAACATTCATGAAGGAATTACAAAACAAAATAAGTCAAAAATATATTAACTTAACAAATATTCTAAATAATTGATAAATATAATTTAAGTTAAAATATTATTATTTTAACTAATAATTATATACTTTGGAATAGTATAATGTACATTCAAGATATAACTCAAATAACACCAATTCCAAAATAAGTCATAATGCCTAAGACCAAGAGTCGTTACACGACCTAGCCGTCTAATAAAACATAGCACGTGTGTAGGTTGTTGAACGACCCGTGGAAAAGAGCTTGAGTTACCAGACGGGAGAACCCAAATCAGTGAGTTTATGTCCCCCTTTTTTTAACTGTTTTCAGTTTTATAACTTCGGGGGTGAAGTACATGTTTCATGTGACACCTGTGTCACTTCAACCATCCAACAAATGCCAAACCAATGAAATATTGTATTTCATACTTGGGATTTGTAAAAATATGTGTATCGTTTGCACATATCAACTCTTGTTCGATTTCAAGCTCTAAATCGCTTTCTAGAAGGTTATACGCGCGCTGATGCGTAAATATAACCAGTTTAATGCAACGAACACTCCGGAATAGTGAAATAGGCTTAACATACCTTAAATAACCTTTAAATAACTTAGAAATAAGTTTTTTGAAGGCTTTGGTATGCTAAAATCAAGTTTAATTCGCTTACAGGGACTAATCTTGACAAACTGCGAAAGTATGCCATTTGAACTGTAACGAACATTCCGGAACATGACCATAAGTTAAACACACCTTAAATATCCTTCACCTAGCTTAGAAATAGGCTTTGAGGGGTTCGGTGTGCTAAAATAAACTTTTGGGTCATTCAGGGACTAAAAGTGTCAAAAAGTGCATAAGTTTGCATTTTCGCGCATAACTTACGTTCTGAATACATCCGGACATCCAAAAATTTATGTAAGCACTAAAACATTTTATTTTAGTGTTTGGCATAAGAAAAATCCATTCGTCACGTCATTTGGATCGTTTTTCGCGCTTATGCGCATTCCGTCGTAATTAACCGAACAACGTAATCGTACGGCCAAACGAACCGACATCCGAGATATTTTTGAGCACATTTTAAGTTCCCTATACTTTAACTTCATTTTAGCGCTTTGAAATGGGGTTAACGGGGCTTAAACGTGTTAAAAACGCATCAAAAACCAAGTTTTGAGGCTGCAGGGACTGAAACTGTAAATCTGCCAAACAAGGTCCTTACGGACCTCAACACTGATAATGTTGAGGTCCGTAAGCAGGGGTCAAATGCAGCAAAACATTTTTTCTCAGCTGTTAATAGCCTTTAACCCCTCCAAAGGGCAAGGCCAAGTGTCAAACTCTTGTGGTGGAGCAAAATGAGCTACCATAACATCCCGACAAGTGTACGGGTGAGATCAAGGCACGTTATTCGAGAAACGATCCTAACGGTGGTCCATTTACTATAAATACCCATCCATCTCCATAGCAAAACCCACTTGAAATCTGAGTTTTTCTCTAAGTGGTTGTGTTTATACACTTCCTACCTGAGATTACTTGGAAATCAATCTTGCGGGGACCCTTTGTAAGTGTTCCTTCATTCTTTTATCGCTTTTCTAGTCCGAAAGTCGAACTATGTTTGAATTTCTACATTGACCAGTTTATGGTCGATGCGAAGTTCGTTTGAACTTCATAACGTGAGCGTGATCACAATGGTTATAGTCCTTAGTGACTATACCTACTGATTACCACGTTATCAAGGCTCAGTGACGAGTCGTAGTTTCGGCCAGAATGCGTATTCTTGCGTATTTTGTAACCAAACTACTCTTAGGTATCAAAACCGTTTGTTTTGATACTAAACCTATTTTCTAAACTTAGTTAAGCATGTTTTAACATGCTTAGCTCGTCACTTTTAGTTTAGTGCTTATATAGGGTCGTAAGGTAAGCGATCTAAACAATCGCTTATACTTTCGAACCCGACCCGTTTGGTCGATCATTAGGATCCGACCAAACACATTAGGTGACCATAGTATATAGGGAATAACCTTCCGAGGTTATACCTTATGGTCGCTTCGTTTAAGTAGTTGTATGATAGGTAGTTTATATGCCTTAGGTAAATTACCAAAATGCCCTTTTTACGCCAAAATTCATTTTAAGCATATGTAACATAACTTTTGGTATCTAAACTGATTTAGTAACAATATTAGACATGTTAAGGCATATTTTACTTGTCATAGGACTAGTTAGGCGCTCCGAACGCGTTTCACGCGAACGACGCGTTAAAGTAGCATAAGCTACCTAAACGGGTCGTAATGGGTCGTAAGCACTTAGGTTAGGTTTCATTTTAGTATGTGGGCTTTGTTAAACCATATTACACGAGTCTCTATACTCGTTTGGTTTACGAACCCTCATTCTATCCAATCCTCCGATTTAGGTCCGGTATATTAACATAGTTACCTATAGTAGGTGCCGTTTGATATCCGTGATCTCTAGCATTGTTTGGTTGTTACTCAAGGATTACTAAGCAATCTCAAGTGAGTACATAGACCCCTCTTTTACTGTTTTCACACTGTTTTGGGGTGAAACACATGTGCATACTTGTTACTTTCATGCTTTCCTGTTTTCACATCATATACTTGCTATGTTTATTAGTACATTTATAGTACATGATTTCAATACATTTTATGCTATGTATGCCCATTGTGTGCATACTTAGTACATCACTTTACAAGACATTTTATGCTATGTATGCCCATTGTGTGCATACTTAGTATATCACTTTACAATACATTTTATGCTATGTATGCCCATTGTGTGCATACTTAGTACATCACTTTACAATACATTTCATGCTATGTACACCCATTGTGTGCATACTTAGTACATTGTTTTACATTACACTTATGCTATGTATGTCCATTGTGTGCATACTTAGTACATTGTCTTACATTACATTTTATGCTATGTATGCCCATTGTGTGCATACTTAGTACATTTGTTATTCATCACATACTTACATTTTGACATTTATAGACACAATTCATGATTTACATTAGACATAGACATTAGACATGGTTTTCACACAAACATTTTGACATTTGATTATACATAAACATTTCTACAATTGTTAAACATTACATCTTGGTGGTTTGGTTTGAGTAAGTGATTTAAGTAACGAGGCGTGTGTAATATGATACAAGCATGGTGGATACGCCGCTGGTACTTCCTATATATAAGTGTTTGTATGGTATCACATGTTGTAACGTTATTTGAATCATTTCAATTTGAGACATATAACATTTTATACAAATAACATACTTTTCACAAGACATTGAATTACAAACAACTTATCTTATACAAACTCATTTTACATGGTTATTCATTTAACCATACATTATTCTCTTATTTATACATATCATCTGATCTTATCGTGTGAGGTCCCGATGTGCAGGATCTGATCGTAAGGAACAAGATGAATCGACTTCGTCTAATGTGCGGAATCCATTAGTACGAATCACAGATTTGTTCAACACAGAATTCAACGTTTAAACACTTGTCTGTTCTTTCTATCAAGAGTTCTGAAAGTTACAAAGATCTGGTAGAAGTGCAGACTTATCCGTGCGAGTCAAAAAGTTCTAACATAGTTCCCCCGGACCTCATATATATAGAAAACCTCAGGAAGCTAAGAAGTGTTGTTCGCGCGGATGTTTTATCCGTGCGAGCGGTTTATCCGTGCGAATGACTTATCCGTGCGGATAAGTTCTCCGTGCGAATAACTTATCCGTGCGGATAAGTTCTTCGTGCGGATAAGTTCTCCGTGCGGATTACCATCTGGACGAGTAAACTTGATCAAACCAACAGTTTTACAAACAAAACCTATTCCTAAGTTGTCATACTATCTACATTCATACATACTGTTTACAAAAACACAAAATGACTATATGCTGACGGAAGCTACAGACGTTATGTACTAACAGACTCCCCCTCAGATGTAGCTGTAGTTCCTTCCAGCATAGTCTTCAATTTCTCCTGCTGCCTCTTCGTTCACGTGCTTTCTCCCTTCTTTTCTGTGCCTTTTCCTCCAACAATCTTTTTCGTTTTTGTCTTCCTTCAGTCATCCACCAATTTCTGTATACAGGATCTCCATCACGCTTCCGTTCCCACTTTGGAATTTTGTTTTCTTCAGATTCAATTGGCGTTTGATCTGTTGGAGGTACAATCCCTAATTTACGTCTTCCCATCATAGCAGCATGCTCAGCAATCTTTTTAGAACGTTGTTCACGCTTGTATACTTTTAAGAACTCGTCAATCTCCAGATCTCTCCATTTTGTCTTCCAGTATCTTCCAGAGTTGATGCCTTTTGCGAAACAAACATCCACAACCTTTTGATATTGCATTGCTTGCTCTCTGTCAGGCCTCTCATAAACTATCTTGTTGTAGAACAGACAGTCTATGTCTTTCTTTGAGCAGTTCACAAGCCACATAGGATCTAACACACATATCATTCTTGCTTCACCAGTGGACTTGTTATTTAGAGAAATTATTGCCTCGGCCGTAGACTGATTGTGTAACCATCCTTCAAATTCTTCATGAAAATCTTGCTCCATTGCCCGTAAAGGCATATTCTTCAAACAACTAGGAGGCTTGATATCCAGAGAAATATCTTTTTCTCCACTTTATAAGATTCTGACAATTTGTTCTGGGAAGTGTGGTTTCCAATCAGGATATCTTTTCTGTGCTTACAACTTCACATAATTCAATAACCGTTGATCATGTTGCTTCACATCTAATCCATGGTAATATTCTTTGATATTCTTTGTTTTCACCAACTCATCTATATCCCACCATGGAAGAGTTTTGATATCAGCCAAAAACTCAAAGTACTGTACTCCTTGTTCTCTTCTGATTGCGTAAACTTTTAAATCTTCCAAATAACCCCAAGAGAGAATATCACCCCAAGAGAGATCTTTGTCATGTGTGAAGAATTGAAGTGCCCTAAGTTTCTTTCTCTCTTTTGGCATGACTTTGTACCATTTCTTTCTTTCTTCAGCAAGGTTTTCTCTAGGTATGGTATCTGGAATACCTTCAATAGACACTTTTTCCACAATCTTTCTCCTGATTTCATCAACATTTCGATCTTTGAACATCTCCGACAATGAGGGAAATGTTTCATCAACTCCAGAATAATGAAAATCAACTTCATCATCAGATGAATCTGAAGCATCTTCAACAATTACGTCATTGTAATGATCGGCTTCAAAAGCATATCTTGATTCAAATACATCTTCAGAAGTCTCAGGAATCTCATCTTCAATATCGAATTTAAATTTCCCTTCTTGCAAACCCAATTCTTCTAACATCTCTTCCCTTGATCTTCTCACCTCAATCACTTCCTGATTTTTATCATGTAAGAAAATGACAGTAGGATTCGTGAGGAATACCTGATCTATGTGCTGTTTTCCAGATGTAGAGGTTTCTTGCTGATCATCATCTTCTTGTTCATTGATCTGATCATTCAGAAACTCCTCAATCTTTTGTTCATCAATAGGATTCTTCACCAGCAATCCCGAAGCACCTTGATCATCGTCATCATTTTTCTTATCATTTTTCTGAACAGTATCGTCTTTATCATCATTCTCTTTTTCATCATTTTCATCTTCTTCATCATCTCCAAGAAGTTCTTCATCAGAATCACTAACTTCTTCTCCTCATGCCTTCTTTGCTTCCTTTCTTCTTCTAATAATTTCCATTCTGCGAAGAGCTTCTTTTACGTTGAGAGGCACTGTATATGCATCAGCAACAAGTACAAATTACTTTGTCTTCCATTCAAGTAGCAATACTTCTTTGGCCTTCTTCTTTTGTATAGCAGTAACTCTACGCATAACTTCATCAGAATCAATATGTAGAGAAGGCTCACCAACTAACATGAAACCTTGACCATGTTCAATTTGCTCTTCAGAAATTGTTCTTGAGCACTTTCAGCATCAACCATTTCAGCATCAATTTGACTTGAAGAACCACCAGCTTCTTGAGTATCTACAATAACACGTTTGTTCTTTTGAATAACATCTTCAGCTAGTCTTCTTTTTCTTTCAAGTCTTCTTTCCTCAGTTCTTCTTACTTCAATCTCATTGAATGCAGCTTGAACATCCATTTTTAGATGACTTTCGATGACACAGTACAACATTCGAATTTGTTCATCCTTCATCACTTTATCAGCTCTCATCGCTTCCATCTCCAATTTCATTGTCTTCATTTCATTAGATGTAGCTTCACTCATTTCACTGAGAAGCCGATTCAGCGATTGATTCACATCCTGTAGATTCTTTGTTTTCTCATTCAATGAAGAAATTTCTGCCATTAGAACCTCAATCACTTTGGAATTATTATCGCCATCATCCTTCACCTTTTTCATTTCTTCTTCATGATTGATCAGCACCAGTCTAATTTGGTCATGAGCTCTCATCAGCTTATTCACTTGCTTCAATAAAAGATCACGTTCTTCTTCAGCCTTTACTTTTTCTTGCTCAAGCTCTTTGACCTTCTTTGCTAAAATCCTTACTGCTTCATTATTGAACAAATCTTCATCAAAATTCAGATCTTCTAACGGATCCCCTGAAGCAGGTGGAAGATTGCTAAAGAAATCATCTGAACCCTTTGGACGTGAGGAAGATTCTGGAATCTCTATATTTTCTGGTATTGTTGGAAACTTTGAATAAAAGACACCACCCTCAGTAACTTCAACGTAGTCATCGTGACTAGTCTGTTTTTCAGCTTCTGTTTCTTGAGATTGGAATGATTCAACATGTTGTGTATCTTTACCATCTTGTTCTTTTTGAACTTGACTTTCACCTTTTCTAGCACGAACACTTCTCGGAATGAATCCA
>JARYGA010025005.1:0-37283 GCA_030545235.1 Helianthus tuberosus
GTTTAAAGCTTAACGGTGTTGGTGATTTGTCTCAAAAACTGATATGATCCTCTTACACAAACTCACAAAAATATTGTATGTAAATATTTCTTCTCTATATTGCATTTTATTACATTCAAAATTCAAAAAGATTTTTGACAACTAGTGTTGGAAAACTGATTTTCAAAATTCCAAGTGCTAGACAGGATGAACAAATGGTTTGGGAGAGTGTATTTTGAAAAGAAATGAGAAAAGGTTTTTGCAATAAAAACGTTATTCCTACAAGTGGTTCATCAAAGATTAATATTGTAAAATTATTCTTTGATTGTATAATTCCTGCAAATGTTTATTAGATAGTGAGATTGTTTTTACAAGTGATTATCAGAAAATTTATTTTTGGGTAGAGATTTGTGCAGGTAAGAGTCAGGAATCGATCCTGAACTTGAACCTGTAGAGAATGTGCTTTACAGTTGGGCAAATTTCAATTGGGATGATTATGATCCAAACAAAGATTCAAATCACAAAGCGTATGTTGCTCGTGTTGAAGAGGATAGTCAGGATAAGATCTAGGTGATCTTGAGATAGTTGATAGAGAATCAGGTTCCGATACCTAAGGACTCTGTGATTTTAACAAGCCAGGCTACGATCCCAGCATATCGAAAGGGGGAGTCTGAAGACATCTAAAGAAAGGAGTGTGTTGGTGCTGATGAAAAGAGAAGAGAGAAGATTTGAGGATGCTTTACAGTGTCAAGATACTTCAAAGAGTTCGAGAGGACTGATAAAGGCTGAAGATGCGAGGACTCGACACTTTAAGACTCGTCAACATTCGAGGGGGAGTCTGTTGGTGCATGCTTCTGTCGACTTCATCTTGTATTGAGTCTTGTACATATAATGTTAGATCAGGGCACGTAGTTTGAGATAATGTAATTCCGCTTGAACAAGATGATTTCGCTTGAAAGTGTTTGTTTGTTATTCCGCTCGGAATGAGATTCCGCTTGGAATTCTTATTCCGCTTGGAACGTCTTCAAGCGAAATCATGGGCCTATATATACTAGTTCAAGCGAGATCAGTTGTAATCTTTCTGGTCAGAGTGTCGTCTCGCTGTAAATCTTTGTGAAATCAATATAACGACAGTTTAAAGTGTATATTGTGCTGAATTGACCCCAGAATGTCTGTTTCCGCCTTTCGTTCTGAGTAAAACTCTTCTGATCGACTCATTCGGGTTTGAAAACGATCCTACACAATCCATAGTTAAGCAAGGAGGGACATATCGCAATTAGCAATCTTTTCTTCCTTTGACTTGTACTTTGACTTTCGTAACACGGGGTGTTACAAACCTAACCACAGTTAATTAAATCATACATTCATAGCATTGCATTTAACTAGGGTTAGTTAAATGAGTTTACCTTGGTAATTCGGGGAATTACCGGAACACACACATGATAACTTTCGAACATTGGCGACTAACACGAATAATAATTATAAATGGATGGTTTATACGAAACTTATGTGATGCATGACAAATACATGAACTATATGCTTTAATTGTAAATTACATGATATTATGTGCTTTTGTGTAAAAGTTATATTATGAGGGGGTGTTTAGAGTTGATTGTGAAACTCTAATATACTATTCAAAACCCTAATCTCACAAAAAACTTCACTATACGGCAGTTGTTTCCTCCAAACCTTTTCTCTGATCTTTTGGCCATTCTAGTTCCACACATATCATCAATCTTGATCTCTTCATTTCTCCTAGAATCGTCTCTATATCCATCTAAGGTATGTGCTTGTGTTATTTTGATAACTTGTTCTTGTGATTTCAATGCGAAACCCTAGACATCCAAACAATCTGAGTTTTTGTTTCAAATAAATGAATGTGTGATGATTGCTAAATTAATGTGTAATGATTGGTTGATGTTAATGGTATTAGGGCATGATAACACTGTTAGATTGATTGATTTGATGCCTGACATTGTTGATTTCTGTGCATTGGGGGGTTTGTGTTGGTAGAAACCTTGAAGAATGAAATCTTGATTGTTGTTAGACTTTGTGAAGTTACAAAGCGTATGTTCGCATTTGTTAGAATGTTGTTAAGTTCGTATTTGCTAAAGGACTCTAGTGTCCACATTTGTTAAAGGTTCAAATATCCGCACTTGTTAAAAATAATAGGTCCGAACCTAATGATTAAGAGTTAAAAACATAACTTCCTTTTCATGGTCCGAACTTGTGGTTTATAAAAGAATCTGCCCTTAATATCCTTCTATATTTCTGAACTTAGAAGAGAAACAAAGGTCCAAACTTGTAATTTTTCAAAGTGTCCGAACTTTTAATGATTTTCAAGTGTCCGAATTTGTAATTTTTCAAAATGTCCGAACTTGTTATTTTTCCAAGGGTCCGCACTTAATTGTTTAGGTGATCCGAAGTTAGTTGTTTCATATAGTCCGCATATAATGATGATTATGGGATTCGCACTTGTTGAAAGCTATATGGTCCGCACTTAACACTTTCAATACATACTCATATGTGAGTTGAAACCATCCGCACTTGTTGATGATTATAGAGGTCCGCACTTATGGAACCTCTTGGTATCCGCACATGTGAAACTTTTATTAAGTCCGCACGTATATAAGAGACATTGATCCGAAGTTGTATGGTCCCTTATAATGTCCGAATTTAGGTTATTTCAATTGTCCGCATTTGATGTTGCTATATCAGTCCGCACATATAGAACTATGCGGGTGTCCACACTTAAGAATCATTATCTCATCCGCACATAATAGGTATTGTATGTCCACACATATTAGGGAATAAATGTTCTTGTGTTTGTGTCGGACGACTCACCAAAAATGTAATTAAGGTTGAACGAAGACATGGTGGAATCGAATATAAAGAGAAAACGAAGAGAAGGGAATGAATTTTGTGAATCGTCTTTGTCTTCCTCGTTTATAAAAGCCAAGCAGAATGCAAAATCACATACCAATATAGGTGGTATAGGCATATACGACTCGTATAGGGATGACGTAATGTTCCTTTCAATCATTTTATGTCACTATTGAGTGACAGAAAGTAACCTCGTACTTGATATAGATCGTATAGGCATATACGATCCGTATAGGGTTTGCATGTGAACCCTATCTGTCAGAGTTGATGTTGGTGCATTTAGTGTCTGTTAACTTCGTCTTATGTCTAGGTAGGATAAACGAGCACACAACAGGGTTAGAATTTAGGGTTTTTTGTGTTAAAGTGTGTTATTTCGCTCGAAAGTGACATGGAACAGTTCAAGCGAAATCAACTTATGTTATTTCGCTTGAAACGACATGTTGCATGTTCAAGCGAAATCAGATTAGTATATATATGTGTGTGCTGGTTTCATTTGGAGCGGCATCTGGTCATTATCTCTGAGTCGAGGTGCTGTCCGTGTGTCATTTGAACGTGTAAAAAGCTCAGGATTGATCAATAAAAGGATAATTAGAAAGGAACAAGCTGTGTTGACATCTTTTACATTGATTCCGCCTTTGTACTTGATGATGAACTACTCATACTGACTGTTTAGGGTCACCGAACGATCCAACAAGTGGTATCAGAGCTCAGGAAGAGGAGTTCATACCAATTCAGCTTGATTTTACCGGATTCTCACTCTTCTACTCATTCTTTTCTGATTTGAACGAGATTTTACGGGCAGAATGGCCTGAAACTCACACATATCAAGCGAAAAATAGTGTTAACTAATCCTTGAAAGAATTGGACCTTAATTCGAACAAAATCTGATAAAAACTTGTTATTTCGCTTGAAAATCTCTTCGAACTAGCTGACGTCATCCTTATTTCGTTTGAAACAGTTGTCTGATTTCACTTGAAAATCAGATTTCGCTTGAAAGTTTAAGCGAAATAAGAGATTTCGCTTGAAACAATTGTCTGATTTCGCTTGAATTCAGATTTCGCTTGAAAGTTCAAGCGAAATAAGAGATTTCGCTTGAAAAATCATATTTCGCTTGAAAAGCATTCTAGCTTAAGAGCTGATTTCGCTTGAAGCTATTTCGCTTCAACTGATTTCGCTCGAAATTGCTGTTTTTCAAAATCAAAAATTTTCTAAGTGTTTGTTGATCATTTTAGGTACGTGAAGATGGATGATTTCAATCCTTTCTGTGATGTGTTTGCATTTACTGGTGGTTCGGGAGATGGCATATTAAACAATACGAATGAGAATACAACAACACCGACTGCAAAGAAAATTCTCAATGATGCTATGAGCGTAGACAGTGCATATGGAACATATAACAAGCCGCCCAAGCTGATGGCGATTGAAGATTACAACAGGTGGGCTACAAGATTTGAGGAATGGCTTAAGGCGTTTGCTTATCAGAGTTGGAGAACTCTGAAAAATGGCTATGATTTGGGAAGAGATGATTATGAGAACTTGGAAGATAATCAAATTGAAAGATATGTTTCTGAACAAAAGTGTATTGCTCTGCTTCACCAATCTGTTCGAGATGATATAATCGCACTGATCGAATACGAAGATTCGAGAGATCTTTGGAAAAAATTAAAAATAAAATGTATTGGTAGTGCTGAAATAGTTAAGAACAAAAAGAAACTGTTACGAAAAGAGTTTGATTTGTTTGGTTGTTTAAAGAACGAGTCAGTTTCCAAGATGATTGAGAGATTTGGGCATCTGAAGATAGAGCTTGCTAGACATGATATCATTTACACTCAAGAAGAGCTGGTAGACAAGTTGTTTGACGCACTTCCGAATGAACAAGACTGGCAATATTTTGCATTGATGCTGACGAATACGATAAAGCCTGCTGATTTGAAAGTGGATCTGCTTATTGAAAGATTGGAGAGTCGCGAGTTGGAGATCAAGAAATCTAGCAAAATCAACAACTCATCTTATCAGCAGAATGTGGAGTTGTACTACAGAGGAAATCTACCAAAGACTAGTTCTCCAAGAACAGCATTTTCTGCAGAGAGCTCAAATACAAAGAATTAAGAAACTCCTAGCAGTGGTTATCATAGTGGATCTTCTTCAACAACTTCAAACCAATCTGCATCAAAGAATCTCTTTCAATGCAACACTGCTGTTGATCTGAAGAATGGTCAGAATTTCAGTGAAGAGTCTGCAAAACAACAGATGGTGTTCTTAGCTTCTGTGTTAGAATCGTATGAAAGTCTCGTTGCAGGAAAGATAGGCAACACCAACCTAACAAAGGAAGACTACGATCAAATAGATCCTGAGGAGATGGAATTGATCGATATACGGTGGTGTATGGCCAGTGCAACGAGAAGAGCGCAGCGTTTCATGGAGATTACTGGAAGACAGTCTATTGGTGGACCTTCTACCAAGTTAGGCTTTGACAAGTCAAAAGTGACGTGTTTCAAGTGTAAACAGAAAGGTCACTTTAAGCGTGAGTGCAGAAATGCTTACACTGATGATACTGCAAATCCTTTTCGAGAGGATTATTACAAAAAGGCAATTTATCATCAGAATAAATCAGAACCTCCCAGGATGAAGCAGATAGAGGAGGTACCCAAAGAGAAATCCAGGGCACTTGCAGTTTTTCATGACGATGAAGGTTACGATTGGAGTGATGTTTTGCCTGAGGAAGACGCAGTTGGTTATGCTTTTACAGCAGCAAAGATTGTTCCATTTAAAGATAAAAGATCTGAAAAAGTGAAGTATGTGAACAGGAGGGAAACAACTCATTTCATGAAAAGCAAAATCTATCGTATATACAAAGAAGCTAAACAGGTAAAAAGATGGGATCCTGATAGAGAATGTTATCTTGATCAAAATGGAAATATAGTTGTGGATCCAGATACTATTGATATTGAGGTTCTCACCAAGCAAGTTGCTGATGAAGAAGAAGCCAGACAGAGATAATGGCGGGGAGGAGGAGAAGTTGTTGAGAAAGAAAAAGAAAAAGCGACATCAAAAGAACCAGAGCCAAAGAAGATTGATGATGGAGTTATTGATACGTCACAAGAACTCACCGCTGAAAACTTGAAGAAGATGGCTGACAAAGTTCTAGCTGTAAAAGAACTAGAGGTAGTTTCTGGTTCTGGAACTAAGTCCAAAGATAAGGTCAGTACAAATGATACACATGTGTCAGGTAAGAATGGTAAATCTGAGAACAACTGCAAAAATTGCATGAAAGAGTGCAAAGTTTGTAGTACAGTTGCTTACCTTATTGGTAAGAAGGTTGAAGAACTGACTGGTAGAGTCAGAAGTGTTGAAGATCAAATCTTAAACCGGGATAAATTGTTGAAAGCTTCGAACGACAAATTAAAAGAATTAACTGAGAAAATCGAAAAAGATAAAAATGACGTAGAAAGAATTAGGAAAGAAAATGAAAAATTGATTCTTGAAAATCGTCAAATCTCAGAAAATTTTGAGAAGCTAAAACGAACAGTTAAAGATTGTGATGAAAGAAATGGTAAGACAGACAAGGAAAATATTCAACTGACCGGTGTTCTTAGAGTGAAAGAAGAGTTAATCAATCAGCAACTGGATGAAATTGCTAAGCTGAAGCTTCAATTTCAAGAAGCTAAAATTGAAAATGAACGCATCCAGTTGAAATTAAACAATTACAACTCTGCAAGCTTTGTTTTTCAACACATTATTCCCAAACCCATCGGGAAAAACAAAGCAGGCGAAGATGTTTACTCGGATGGAACTGGGGTTGGGTTTCATCAGGTTCCGCCACCAGTTTTAAACAATTATTCAAAGAAAAAGTGCGGGTTGGTTAATGATGAAGATGAAACAAATGAAATAAAACTTCCAGAGTCAATTGATGTTACATTTTCTTCATCCGATGATAGTGTTCAAACTGATATTGTGAAAGGCATGGCTGAAAGTGTTTTGAAGTCTGATAGTGATTCAGTTGAGGATGAAGAGTGTTTTCTGGACAATTACATTCCGAAACCAAAATCCAAAAACAACTTAGGTGATGAACCGGGTCTTGTGATGTACAAGATGGCTGGATCTGATAAGTTGTATTCGGATTCTGAGTTTCCTCTGGAGAATGTTAATATGAACAAGTCGAAAAATGTTTTCAAACTGGTTGAAATTGATTTGTCTGAAGTAGAAGGTTTGAATCAGACAAAGAGGCAAATGAATTTTGAAAAAGATAAAGCTTACTACAAGAAACCTGTTGTTCCACCACGTTTTTATAACAACAATCGAAACAGATGGTCGGGTGGTTATCAGGGTGGTAAGAATTATCAGAAAAAGAATGTTCAAAACAAAAGGTTTGCTGAGAAAAAGGTGTTTGTGAACAGTTTAAGTTCACTTTCTGATGAAGAATCTGAGATTTTTTCGAAGTCAAATGAAGAATTTTTTGCAAAGAAGGCCTCACAACCTCAGACTGAAGGCACAAGTCGAGTTGTTGATACTCGGACATGCTTCAGATGCAACAAAGTTGGACATATTGCACGAAAGTGTAGCAACTTCAAGCCTAAGTCTGAAATTGTTGAGAGTCAAAAGAAAAAAGTTGATGTGAAGGGAAAAGTTCCATTGGTTGTTGAGAAAAAGGTTTTGAAAAATGACAACACCAAGATCAAAACTGAACCTGTTAAAAATGTGGTAACTAAAAATGACAAGTTTTACAAACGGGTTGCATCACCTCAACAAACATGGAATCCAAAAGTGGTTGAAAAGAAATCAAGTGTTCCAAAACCAGAGGTTTCTGAGAAAGAAAAACAATCGTCTTCTACCGCTCCGGTAAAGATGAGTGTTCCTTTGGATTACTATGAGAAGCTTGATAAACAGGAGTTTGTTACTTCTGAGAAAAAGATTGTTTCGAAAAAGGACCAACCATCTGGTCAATCTCAAAAAGACGAATTTTTCTTATATAAAGAGGTTGAGGTTGGGTCTTCAGAAAGCTTGGAAATGAATGATAAAAATTTTCCGCCCTTAAAGTCAGTTGTAAAGTGTGTAGATGAAGTTAAGTTACCCGAGTCTAATGAGGCTTGGGCAACTTATTTAAGCTAATCAATTTCTGATATGTGCCGGAGCTCCCAAGTTGGTAATCGTGGAGCATGAATCGGCATCATTAGTATATTGTGTTTGAAAATTTAGATAAGTATGACTTGCCGGAGCTTCCAGGTTGGTAAGTGTGGAGCAGGAATCGGCATCATTCTTGACAAAGTTTAATCAAGGACATTAATTTGTACTTGATTTAATTTTCATATAAAGTTGATACGAATTGAGAAAATCCACACTGATGAACAAAAAGCTGATTTACATACCAAAGCATTTGACAAAACTCGTTTTCAATATTTGCTAAAATTGAACGGTATGAAGCTTTTATCGGTGTTAGAAGAGATTCTTGCCGTTGATGAAGGAGTCATTGTAGATGATGATGATGTTGACAAGCAATCTGCAATGGTTTGTCGATTTTTTACTTGTTTTGGTATTTAGGGGGAGTAGGGTAATATTTTAAGAAAATATAAAAACAGTAAAAAATTTCAAAAATCCAAAAACATGAGATATTTTCAAAATTCAAAAACAATAGAAAATGGAAAAGAGCTTGTGTAAAAAGGGAAAATGATAGTACATCGGCTTGACAGTTACAGTATGCTAAAGAATTGTAAAGTTTAAATGTGATTAAACAGTCTCGCTGATGATATGCCGATAGGTTTTTACACATTTAGTAGGTTTGTTCGGGATATAAACCTAAAATCCTTACTTGCTTATTTCGTGGGGAACACTACTTGGATATATAGGTAACCCCTGAAATCTTGTTTGAAAGATCCCTTTTTCTGAGATACTAGGTCTTTATACTCAGTGATATCTGGGGTATTATTCCGAGACTTCTGATAATGCGGAAGCAATGGCCTAGTCCCCGAATAATACTTTCTGCATTGCTTGAAACATAGCACCGCCCTCAGCTAAAAAATGATAAAACATTGAAAAATGCTAATCATGGCTGTTGTAAAAAAGATCCTCTAAAGGGGACACACCAAAGTCGAAGTCGTCATCTCTTTGCTGAACGGAAGTTCTGACCTGAGCTCTCACGGTTCTTCGCAATTTAACCCCTTACAGATATCATCTGTGGTATACTCACCTGTAAGACTGAATATTGGGATTTGGATACGGAAGTATATTCAAGAGGTGGGACACATGTATGAGTTTAAGTTTCTAAAACACTTAATCCGTATCCTGGACATATTGAAAATTGTGTGAAAATTTAAGTGGATCAGTATATCGACAATCTAAGCGAATTGTTTAATTCTGAGAATGTAATTGAAGCTTAATGGTACTTGTGACTTGTCAAATAGCTGATATGATTCTCTAACACGCTCACCAAAAATATGTTTGTAAATAGTTTACTTTCATTGCATTTTATTTCTGTATTTCATTTCTAGTTTAGAAGCTTTTTTAAAAAATCCAAAAAGATTTTACATTTTTGCTTTATTTTCCGACAAACCAAAGTGGAAAGCTGATCTTTAGATTCAAATTGAAGCAGATGCAGGAAGTTTCTGAACTAGAGGATGAGTTGTGAGCTTAACATGATAAGTTTGTGAAAGTTGGAAAGTCAAAAGCAAGTTCATTAATTTGAAACTTGTAAATTTTCAGAAAATGTTTGAACAAAATGTCAGTGTGATTTATCTCTGATCAACCAAGGTCATTAAGTTGGACTTGGTAGATTAATTGAGTAACCAGGGTCATTAATTTGGACCTGAATACTTAAGTGGATTTCTAATTCTGACAAAACCATCAAATGAAGATGAATGGTAAGTTTGTTTGAAACTGTTATTGTCATATATCTTATATTTAGGTTGAGATTATGCAGGAAACAGGAATCCCCATGGCAAAGAAAATGTAAAAGATAGAACCAGAATTTGAGTCCTAGCTTATCGAGAGGGGGAGTCTGCGAAAGGGGGAGTTAGAATTCTGGATCAACATTCAAAGGGGAGATTGAAGATTAAAGTTTGAAGATAAAGATTGAAGGGAGCTTTACGATGTCAAGACAATTTGGATAGAGAGACAAAGACTAAAGACTCGACGCTGAAGACTTCGTCAACATCCAAGGGGGGGGGGGTCTGTTGGTGCATTTAGTGTCTGTTAACTTCGTCTTAATCGAGTCTTATGTCTAGGTAGGATAAACGAGCACACAACAGGGTTAGAATTTAGAGTTTTTTGTGTTAAAGTGTGTTATTTCGCTTGAAATGACATGTTGCATGTTCAAGCGAAATCAGATTAGTATATATATGTGTGTGCTGGTTTCATTTGGAGCGGAATCTGGTCATTGTCTCTGAGTCGAGGTGCTGTCCGTGTGTCATTTGAACGTGTAAAAAGCTCAGGATTGATCAATAAAAGGATAATTAGAAAGGAACAAGTTGTGTTGACATCTTTTACATTGATTCCGCCTTTGTACTTGATGATGAACTACTCATACTGACTGTTTAGGGTCACCGAACGATCCAACAGTTGATAGACGACCTTTTACCAATACACATCGTATAGCCCTATAAGATGCGTATTAGGAGAGCATGTGAAGACAGTATCAACCTTTGACTGGCTTTAGAAATTGAAGTTACTCTAATACGGGTCATATAGGCCTATATGACCCGTACTGGTGATGTCGATTTAATTTGGCAAAGTGTGCCAATAATACAACCCAAAAATAAAAAAGATTAAATGGTTGAGTACTATATATAAAATGACAACTTGAAAATGGTAATAGTAGTACTCACTTGAATGGGTGACCATTGATGTAACATGGCAACATGAGAATGGTAATAGTACTAATTACTTGAACGGTTGACCAATGTATGTAACATGGCAAATTGAGAATTATAGTAGTACTACTCACATGCAAATTGTTATTAATCTAACAACAACAATATTCTAATAACAATTCTAAATAATGATACATGGTATTATCTATTCCCTTTAAAAGTTTTAGTTTGTTTTTCTAAAAAAAAATTAAACTATAAATTTCTAGGTATTTAAATTTTAAATCCTTGTTATTTTAAGGTAATGTTAAAATTAGTTTTAGCATTAATGACTTTTTTTAAACATAAAAGTTTTCTAGTTTTTCAACTAATCAAACCCCTAATGACTTTTTAAACATAAAAGTTTTCTAGTTTTTCAACTAATCAAACCCCTAAATAAGTTCTTAATTAAAAAAAAAAATCAAACTACATATATAAGTTGATATACATATGGTAAATTTGAATCCTTTGGTTGTAACTTCTAATAAAAATAATTCACTTATATAAACTTTGTGTACACATTATAAAATTACATTACTTGTATCATCAAGTTCGTATATAATTTCCTTAATGTAAGTAAGTTCGAATTATAAAATCCAATTAACTAACATATAATTTCCTTAATTTAAATAGGTTCGCATTTTGAAATCAAATTAATTTATATTAACTCTTATTTTCTATACCATAATTATTATTTTCACACATTATTATACTTTAGTTTATATCATACAACGGATTTATTATACAATTTCGTGTAATACACAATAATAATAATAATAATAATAATAATAATAATAATAATAATAATAATAATAATAATAATAATAATAATAATAATAATAATAATAATTAATGTACAAAAGTCCCATAACTCATAATCATATTCTACACCATCACCTTCTCTTTGATTTTCATTCGATAGGCAATGCGAGTTTATCTCCACTCTCTATGCTCCCCCCCTTTCGTCCTCTTCCATTCACAAAACCAAATCCAAAATTAACAAAATGTGTCTCTATCAGCAACCCCACATCAATTCTTCGGCTTCTTCTGGCATGTATTCTTGATCCAAAATCATTTTTTTAAGGTTTTCTTATCTTTCTTCTTAATCCCATATGTATTTTTCTATTATCTGTCATTCTTGATGATAAAGATCCAATGTTGCAATGTTTTTTCCTTTTTCTTGAATATGTTTACATATATGAACACCATTATTATGTGCATGAATCTTTTTAGTCATTAATATATTCTGATTTGTTTGACTGTGATTGATATATATTTCAAGATTTTCTGAATTGGGGATTCAAGTTAAAGATGTCTACCTTTGAGGGTGTGTTTGTTAATGATCAATGGCTCCAAAGCCAATTTACTCAAGTGGAGCTTCGTAAACTTAGAACCAAAGTATGTCATTTCATTTTCTATATCTTTTCTCGTTCATTTGGTATAAATATTGACATTATTCGATTTGTATCGTTGTGGATGCTGTTTATATAGTTTGTTTCAGCTAGAAATCAATCTGGCACAGTCACAATACAGGACTTGCCGCCAGTTTTGGCGACATTAAAGCCCTTTAATGAGGTATCAAGCGAGGAGGATGTTAAAAATACGTTAAATGATTCGTATTCTAACTTGGCCAAAGAGTTGGATTTTGAGGGCTTCCTTCGGGTGAGTGGATGATCAATTATAGCCTCGTGGATCTTGATGGTCTAGTTTGTTTAAGGGGTGTTGGCATTGTGTTTTGAGACTAGTTAAATGATTATCATGCTTTCAAGTTGACAACAAATATCGGGTGGGATGAAGGCAAACCTTTCCTTTATCCCAATAGATAGAAAGGCTGCTCCCACTGAGCCCCACCCCATTTCCAAAAACCTTTTTTTACGTGTACAAAGGGTACTAATAATGACAATAGTAAACTACTGCCAGCATAAAGTGACGGGGAAAATAGAGTAGTAACAGATAAAAGAGCAAAAAGACTAGTAAACGTAGCACTAACTCCCTTGGAGGTACCTTGTGTTGGTTACAAAACGCAATGCCAAACTGCCCCTTATTTTATTAGAGTAATCAAAACTCAAAAGGCGAAGTGGGATTTTTTATAAATGTTTATGAGACATTACAGGTATATCTGAATTTACAATCTCGAGCAAGTGCGAAAATGGGAACTTCAAAAACCTTCAGAACGACTTCATCGTTTGTGAAATCGGGGACAACTCTCCTTCGCCACAGCATTAGCGAGACAGAAAAGGCTTCATATGTTTCTCATATTAACAACTATCTTGGAGAAGATAAATTTTTGAAGCAATTTCTTCCTATAGACCCTACTACCAATGCTTTATTTGATCTTGCTAAAGATGGAGTTCTTTTATGGTATTAATAACTTGATGTACTTTTCGTTTATTTAAAGATATTTATGTTAACTAATTGTTGTATGTACTGTTTTGTAGTAAGTTGATTAACGTGGCTGTCCCTGGTACGATAGATGAACGTGCTATTAACACTAAAAAGGTTCTTAATCCATGGGAAAGAAACGAGAATCACACTCTTTGCCTCAATTCTGCAAAAGCTATAGGCTGCACCGTAGTTAACATTGGCACACAGGATTTGGTTGAAGGAAGAGTAAGTTGAGGACATGTCATCGCAAATTACAACTTCAAATGAGTCTGACGGGTTGGGTAACGGGCCAAGTTGGGTTGACCCAAAACGTTGTGACCAATTATCTAAACTTGAGTCTGTACTAATTTTTTGTTACTTATGGTTCTTGTTTACAGCCCCACCTATTACTCGGGTTAATCTCTCAGATTGTTAAGGTAATTTATGTTATTATATTTTGTAAATTGTTTAAAGATGCGTATTTATATTTATTGTTAACTAACTGTTTGGCTTTTGTCAGATACAACTTCTAGCAACTGTTGATATAAAGAAAACTCCTGAGTTGGCAGCAATGGTTGAGGATAGCAAGGTTCAAAGGCTTGTTTGGTTTCTTACAGACTTATATATATATAATTTTATTTACATGCCGATACAATGTTAAATTACAGGAAGCGGAAGAGCTCATGGGTTTGGCTCCGGAAAAGGTTCTTCTAAAATGGATGAACTTCCAGTTGAAGAAAGCAGGCTACAAAAAAGAAGTTACAAACTTTTCATCGGATCTAAAGGTAAGTTTAATTTTTTTTGAGTTAAATATTAAAAATGTTATATTACATTGTCATACACTTGTATCTAATTTATAAATAATTGTAGGACGGAGAGGCGTATGCACATTTACTCAATGTTCTTGCCCCTGAACACGGTACTACTAAAACTTTGGAGACGAAAGATCCCACAGAAAGAGCAAAGTTGATCATTGAACAAGCAGAGAAATTGGACTGCAAAAGATATGTTACATCGAAGGACATTGTTGAGGGGTCCACAAATTTAAATCTTGCATTTGTTGCACAGATATTTCAGCATAGGTGAGTCTTATCGCATACTTTTACGTGTTTAAAAGTTATAAAGTATGAATTATATGACATGATATGTGTGATTTGAATAACAGGAATGGGCTTACTATAGATAAAGCAAAGGCTTCGCTTACTGAGATGATGACCGATGATGAAAGTACATCAAGGGAAGAAAGATGTTTTAGAATGTGGATCAACAGTCTTGGAGTTGAAACACATGTTAATAATGTGTGGGAGGATGTCAGAAACGGGTGAGTTGGAAAAACATGTTAAAAAAAAACCTTCAAGGGGGTGGTGCAGTGGTAAGCGTATGAGTTTTTCAAGCAAAGGTCTCAACTTCAAATCCAGCTTCCACTGGTTTTCTACCTTTAAACCCTCTTGAAGGCCACATGCCTAGCGCAAGCTATGTTTTACTCGATCTCATTGGTCATCAGGGTATTGGTGTGATCCCGTGAGGTTTCGGAAAATGGTTTCTCATGCTTACCAAATGAGAAAAGGGTAATAGTTAAATGATTCAAGCACTTATTGTGTTTTTTTTATTCCTTTGCATTTAGATGGGTTCTTCTTGAAGTGCTTGACAAACTTGCCCCGGGGTCGGTTATTTGGAAGCAAGCATCGAAACCTCCGATTAAAATGCCTTTTAGAAAAGTTGAGAATTGTAACCAAGTTGTAAGGATTGGGAAGGAATTAAACTTCTCACTTGTAAATGTTGCTGGAGATGATATTGTTTCAGGAAACAAGAAACTCATAATAGGTTTGTTATTAAACATGATTATAAGTTCTAAATAATGAAGAAAGTTATTAATAAATTGCATTTGCTCCCAGCTTTTTTATGGCAATTGATGAGATTTAGCATGCTTCAACTTCTCAAAAACTTAAGAACTCATGGTCAAGGCAAAGAGATAACTGATGCTGATATCCTACAATGGGCCAACATGAAAGTCAAACAGTCAGGGAAAAGACAAATGGATAGCTTCAAGGTAATAGTCAAAGGTTGACTTTTTCTGATTACCTCAAATCATGTCTTCTGAAGTTCTGCTTTATAATTTTTTGTTAATTATTTAGGATAAACGCCTATCGGATGGTGTTTTCTTCCTTGAGCTTCTTAGCGCGGTGAAGAAGAGGGTTGTAAACTGGGGTCTTGTTACCAAAGGCGAGAGTGGTAATATTCAAACTTGTATCATTTTTAGTTGTTAAGCATTCGAGTTTAAGAAAGTAACGTTTTTTTTTCTTTTTTGTCGAAATTGTAGAGGAGGATAAGAAGTTAAATGCAACATATATAATTAGTGTTGCAAGAAAGCTTGGATGCTCCATCTTTTTATTGCCTGAGGACATTCTTGAAGTACTGTTTATCACACATCATTGGAAAAATGAACTAACTTTTTGAAAACGGTTATAAAATGAATTTTAATTTGCTGACAGGTTAACCCGAAGATGATTCTGATCCTAACAGCAAGCATCATGTACTGGAGCTTGTTACAGAAGTCTAAAGGTGATGAAGAAGATGGGAACGCGCCTGAACAAGAGGGCAACGCGCCAGAACAAGATGGGAACGCGCCTGAACAAGAAGGCAGTGCACCTGAAGAAGAAGGCAACGTAGCCATCGATGAAGGAGACGGTCTTAGCGAGATGCAAGAAAAGACCACTGAAAGTGAAAACAATAATGAATAATTACAAAAACATAAGTGTAACATTAATCAACCATAATAATAAGTAAATTTTGTCCATTTTCTATTACTTAGAGAGCACATTTTTTGGTATCAGAATTGTATCTGACCCTTTCGAATCTCCTCATTTGTGCATGTAAACTTCACTCGTTTGTTTTTACATTAAACAATTTTACACTAATATTTCTTGAAATAAGACCAATGAATATGTTTCTGCCATTTTAAAGAACAATAATGCTCATAGATTGTACCCTTGAACAAGTATAGTTAATTACAAACTGAAACCAAGCATGCTAGACATTGTGTTCTTTAGCATTTGTACAGCATTTCATGTGTATTATGGTTTATTTTCTAGCTTTAATCACAGATGTCAGCTATAGTTATAGAATATAGGCGTCTCAACGGCTGATAAAGTTCCGCCATTACTGCTGGTTCATGTTTTTTCTCCTTTGATATAATGGTGCTCATAAACGGAGCTTATCAAAGACAAACTGCATTCATGATGTTGAAACTTTATGAAGATGGAGTTGAGCAGATATAGCATAGTTATGTAGTGAATTAATTAATAGGAAAAAAGCTATGTTAAATGTTACAAGTGTGGTGAGTTTGGTCATTACATTAATGAGTGTCCAAAATGGGAGAAGTAAGAGGCGGACTTGACTGGAGGGGGACCGACAATGTTGTGATCGAGAGAATAAACGATTAAGAGGGTGATTGTTGCGTAATCGTTTTATTTCAAGGGTCATGGGTCGAACAGGTCATCTGGGTTATTTCTTTTTGCACGTTTTGATTTTTAATAATAAAGGTAGAGTTGACTTCAATATGGTGGATTAGGATTGGGTTCGTTGAAGGATATGCAAATGTGGCAATGTTAACGAAATGGTGGTGGCGCTATAAAGTCGAACATAATGCCTTATGGAGATATGTGGTATGGTCGCTTCATAACAATACAAGAGGATGTTCGGGTATTCCAGCAAAAATTACCATAACCGGGCCGTGGGTGAATATTTTCAGAATCACAAGTGAATTCGCTCGTGTCGGGATTGATCTTAAAACTTTGTTAAGGGGAAATGTGGGTAATGGCAGAGCCGTGCTATTTTGGCATGACATATGGGTCGGACAAGCATCATTAGCTTCTAGTTTTCCCGCCTCGAATCGAAAAAATTTTGCACTGTTGCTGAGCGGTTACACACTAATGGATCTGGGGTCAACTTCACATGGGCCTGGAGGCGGGCGGGCTTGCTTCCTACTGAACAACATGAACTAGGGAGTATGTTGGGTCTGTTGGGTTCGACGGCTTTGACAGCGGGCCATGATGGTTGGGTTTGGGCCTTAACGGATGATGGCCTTTTCAATGTCAGGAGCATCAAGGAGTTATTTAGCTCTCATAATCAAACGCAGCCGATCTTTAACTTCGTCTGGAATAAATGGGTTCCAAGAGAGGTTTGTATTTTCGCTTGGCGAGCGGAGCGGAACAGGTTACCTACGAAGGTGGAGTTGGCTCGAAGGAACATCACTTTAAATTCGGTGGACTGTATTTTTTGCGGAGACCATCCAGAATCAGCCGAACACATTTTCGTTTCATGCAGTTTTGCCCAAGCGGTGTGGCAATTAGTGTCTCAGTGGTGCAAGATCCAACCTATCTACGCCTTTAGCATACGAGATCTCCTTCGTTTCCATGAGTTCTGCCCAGGTTCGGAAAAGAAAAGGAAAGCCATTTATGCAATTAGCCTGATTGTTATGTGGAATATTTGGAAGGCGCGAAACACGAAAGCATCTTCAATGCAAAAGAAGTGAATCTAGCAAATGTGGTGGAAGGTGCCAAGAGTATGGGTTTCCTCTGGGTGAAACATCGGGCAAAGGAGAGGAACATGACTTGGAATCAATGGCGAAGTTTTAATGTTTTCATGTAATTTTGTTATGTACTTGGTGTAAAATCTGGAGGGTATACCACAATGGTGCCTTCTAACAACTTGTTAGTTGTTTTATATAAATAAAAGTTTTTGTTGACCGTTCAAAAAAAAAAAAAAGTAGAGTTGACTAGTTCTTGTGGAAGTGTACGTTGGGTGGAGATACAAGTTGGGTATATATCCCTTTATGTGTATATGTATAGAGTATTGCTTTTGTTTCCTACACTCTCTTCATCTATTCTCCTTTAACTAATCCTTGTGTGTGTGAGTTTTATTTGTTGCACATTATCTATAACTACAAAAAAACCATGAGAGGGAATATTGTTAGGCAGCTGTGTGACACCTCCTTATTGGTCGTTTCTTTTTGTATTTAACTTTTAAATCTTCAGCTTCGCTAATATACGTGTTTAGCCCCTCTGATTTAAAAAAAAAGTTATCTTTCTATTAGTTAACTTTGTTTATATGCGTGTTTATTCCATCTGCTTTGACAAGTCAGGTTAGTACTATTAGAATTATAAACTTAATTATTATTGTATATTTGTATTTATTAGGATGTTTTAGTTTATTACGTAATTAATTATCGAACCGAGATGACGAATTGGTGGCACCGTTTCATATAACGGTTATTCCCGCCAATTCCTACAACCGTCGTCCTCATAGGTATATATATGTATTAACCGACAAACTGATTTCGGTACCAAGAAGATATTCATAATATCATTCCAATTCTTTTGTCTATTCTCTGTACAACACACACAAACAGGAATATGACAACGATGACGATAACGGCTTCCGCTAATAAGTACGGGTCCCCATGTTCAGTGACGGATCCAAGATTTTTCGTTAGGAGGTGCCAAAACAAGTCAGGTTAGTATGGGTCACTTAATTTTTTTTTTAAATTAAGGTCAAAACGATTCATCACCTGAGAATAAATTGTCCTCATCATCATGTACACTATTTGAAATTTGTTATAATTTGTTATTTCTACTTTCTGATAGCTAATTTCAGATCATATAAACCCATGTTTCCACCATATTAAAAAATAGTCGATGTTTTGATAGTGGCAAAACTAATGCATTCTTATTAGATTAAAAAATGGTTCCATATCTCTTTAGGAAATTTCTAGTAAATATATGAATGATTTGCTCTATGTTTTTTTTTTTTTCACATAAAATTTTAGAAGATAGATTATATTGATAAAATGAAACATACAAGTTATAAATGATTTAGAATTATAAAGTAAAATGAGATTCCTATATAACTTTTAAGGATAAACTAATAAAGAATGCTAAACTTAATATTAAGAGTAAACTGCCATTTTGGTCCTTAAGGTTTGGCCAGTTTTGCCACTTTAGTCCAAATCTCAAAGTTTTTGTATTTGGGTCCCTGTGGTTTTATTTTTGTTGCCATTTTGGTCCAAAAGTGAAATCATGCCAGATTTCTCAAAAAAAAAAAAAAAAAAAAAAAAAAAACTGATTTGTTGTCCTTTTCCTCAAGGGCAAAATGGTCATTTTATAAGTTATTATAACAAATTATTAATTAAATTAAACAATCTCTTATCATCTCCCCAAAACATCATCTTCTTCAAAACCAAACCCTCCCAAACCCAAACCCTCCTAACCGGATCTGCAACCGCCACCACTCCTCCACCCGCCACCGCCCCACCAGAAAGACAACCTCCACCTCTTCGTTCACCAGAAACCACCACCTACAACCGATCTCCACCCTACTCCACCTTCATTCCATGGAACTAAATCTTCTCCTCCATCAAACTCGCTGCAAATCGCCGGAATTTTGGTGGGTTTTTATGGGCCTCTCAACACCACTGCCTCCACCACCTTTTGGGCCTCTGTAAATCGCCGGAGCCTTTACAGCAGAGACGACGGCGGTGGTGCCGGCAACGTCTGTGATAGAGAGAAAGGAGAGAGAGAGAAGGGAGAGAGAGAAAGATGGGTATTTAGAGAGAGAGAGAGAGAGTGCAGAGTTTGAGATGGGAGGTGGTGGTGGCGGTGGTTAGAAGGGGGGAGGAGGTGGCGGTGGCGGTGGTTAGAAGGGGGGAGGAAATGTCGGTGGTGGAGTTTGGTGGCGGTGGTGTTCGAGAGAGAGGAGAGAGAGAGAGACATATTGGTGTTTAGAGAGAGGAGAGAGAGAGAAACAGATTGGTGTTTAGAGAGAGCAGAGGTTGAGGGTACAGGTATAATCCTTCATCTTCATCGGAATATTCTTATAATTATCCGGCGTTTTGTTGTAGTTTATCTGAATTCATATTAAATATTCCATTTGTTTATTTGGTTTATGTGAATGCTGGATAATGTTTGTTTGGGGGCTTTTTAATTTGCTCTGCGTTTTCTGATTAGTGGATGAAATTTGTTGGATCATGCTTTTGATTTTTGTGATGATTTTAGATATTTGATGTTCTTCAGGTTTTGTTATTTTATTTATATAATATACTAATGTTTAAATGACTATTTTGCCCCTGAGGAAAAAGACAAAATAGTATGATTTTTTAAGACAAATATAAACTGATTTCACTTTTGGACCAAAATGGCTAACAAAAATAAAACCACAGGGATCCAGATACAAAATTTTTGAGATTTTGACTAAAGTGGCAAAACTAGCCAAACCTCAGGGACCAAAATGACAGTTTACTCTAATATTAATAGGGTCGTATTATTGGCACACCTTGGGGGATTAAATCGACACCCTCAATACGCATCGTATAGGCCTATACGATGCGTATTGAGGTGGGTTCAAACTTCTATGTATGCCAAAGGCTGCCATTGTCCCCTACCAAAAAGTAATACGCATCGTATAGGCCTATACGATACGTATTGAGGGTGTCGATTTAATTTTTTAATTTTTGCAAGGTAGCTTCCTGTCACGTGGTAGCTTTCCGTCACGCGAACGAAAAAGCAGCACTTTGGACATTTGTTGGTCTTCAAACATCTAGGAAACATTATTTGAGAATACCTGTCACGGCCCCCGACCCGGTTTGACCCGTTTCAGGAGCCGCGGGACAGAAATCCCGTGGTATTTATTTAATTGAGTTTAACAGCGGAAGTTTATCATCAGGATCGTTTAAAGCTAAAATTTTCCCGATTGATTTTTATTTCACAATTCGGGATAAAACCCCGATAATTTACAATATTATGTTTTTACTACGAAATCGTGATATTACAAAACTTATTTCTTTATTTTATAATGAGCCACTATCTTAAGCTTGAAATGCTCCCCAGCACTTTTCCTGAATTACAACAGATCACCTGAAACATGTTTGAAAAAGGTTTTGTCAGCGGGAAATACTGAGTGAATCATTCTATTTACTAAAATGACACATTTGTTATAATTTACAGTATTAAGAGCGATTACAATGTTTCTATTATCAAACCAACTACCCACGGTATTTGTCACTTGACCGAATCTGTGACTATGGTCATATCCCCCAATTGGCTGCCCCAATGGTGACGATTATCAAGTAATGTATACAAAACCCCACATACCGGCTGTAACTTGGTGATTACAAAGACTTAATCCCCGTAATTATAACTTTGAAAATAAACATGATTTGGAAAGTAATTTGATAAAAGGAGAATGACTCACATTGCTGATTTAATACGGACAGAGTCTAGTCTATGAATTAGCCTGATTAACCTAATTTAGATAACAATGCACACAAAACTGGGTTAGTAATCAATACAGCATTTACGATAACTCACGAGATCAACCATCACAACGAGTGACAAAGTGCTATGCTTAACATCTGTCGAATTAACGACAAATGACAAAGCATCACCCTAATGTGGGTAGCACTTAAACACCCGTTGAGTACATTGATCGATCGGAAAATGAATCGTAGCAGCGATCGTGCTAATACCCTGTTTTGCGGCAGCGATTCGGAATTCGTGTGTGTTTGTGTAGTAATTCGAACGTAATTCAGTGTGTATAGTGAATTTTTACGTCGTTTTTCTTCCAGAAATCAAGTCCCACTGTCCTCTATTTATAGGTGAATTTTGACCCTGAGGCGGCCCGCGTGAGATTTAAGCTAACCGTACGCGGGCCGCGTGAGACCTATTTTTAGGCATAGGGTTGCCACGGTTGGGACTAGCCTTGCTGACTTGACAGTTTTCGTAAATTCCTTTCTGCCAACGTTTTAAGTGGATAATCGTCAATAGGGTTTAACCCCCCCTGAGTTTTAGGGGCCCTAATCCTGATTCTGAAAATTATGAAAATTTTAGGGTTTGTTCAGAATCACTTGGGTGTCTCAATTAGGGTTTCCTATTAGACAAATTAATTTAATAATTATGACCTTTGATGAGAGTTGTTACATTCTCTCCACCTTAATAAAAATCTCGTCCTCGAGATTTACTGGAATAAATGATGGTACTTTCGCTTCATTTCTGATTCCAGCTCCCAAGTGTATTCAGCTCCTCTCTTTGAATCCCATCTGACTTTGACTAGAACTAGTCGTTTATGTTTAAGAAACTTGATCTTTCGATCCTCAATTTGAAGAGGTTTCTCAACAAATTTCAGCTTTTCGTTTACCTCTATATCTCGAAGAGGTACTACCAAAGATTCGTCTGATAGACATTTCTTGAGATTGGATACATGAAATACATCATGTACTCCAGCTAATTCTTCTGGTAATTGTAAACGATAAGCTGCTGGTCCTATACGTTGAATCACTGGAAATGGTCCTACGTATCTTGGACTTAGCTTTCCTTTCTTACCGAATCTAACAACTTCTTTCCAAGGAGAAACTTTCAACAGTACTCTGTCTCCAACTAGGAATTCTAACGGCTTGCTTCTATTGTCTGCATAACTCTTTTGGCGATCTCTAGCCATCTTCAGTCTTTCTTTGATTTGGGTGATCTTATCAGTTGTTTCTTGCACAATCTCCGGACCTGACAATTCACTTTCTCCTATTTCTGCCCAACAAACTGGAGTTCTGCACTTTCTTCCATATAGTGCTTCAAATGGAGCAGTTTCAATGCTTGAGTGATAACTATTGTTATAGGAGAATTCAATCAATGGTAAGTGATCGTCCCAATTTCCACCAAAATCTATCACACATGCTCGGAGCATGTCTTCTAGAGTTTGGATCGTTCTTTCACTTTGCCCATCTGTTTGAGGATGATATGCAGTGCTTAGGTTTAGTCGAGTTCCCATAGCTTGCTGGAAACTTTTCCAGAAATGAGAAGTGAAACGACTATCCCTATCTGATACAATGGAGAGTGGAACTCCATGTAGAGATACGACTTCATCTACATACAACTTTGCCAGTCTTTCCATGCTAAAGGTTTCTTTCATAGGTAGAAAGTGAGCAGATTTGGTTAATCGATCCACAATTACCCAAATTGCATCATTACCTTTTCTGGTTTTGGGTAACTTAGTAACAAAATCCATTGTTATAAGTTCCCATTTCCATACTGGCATTTCTAATTGTTGTAGTAGACCTGAAGGTTTCTGATGTTCTGCTTTAACTTGTGAACAAGTGAGACATTTAGAAACATATCGTGCTATATCCTTTTTCATTCCTATCCACCAGAAGTTCTTTCTTAAATCTTGGTACATCTTATTGTTTCCAGGGTGTATTGTATACCTAGATTTATGAGCTTCTTCTAGAATTTTATTTCTTAATTCTCCTTGCTTAGGTACCAAAATTCTGCTTTTGTGGAATCTCCAAATTCCATCAACTCCTTGTTCTAATTCTTTTATTCGTCCTTTCATTCCTTCAGTAACATCCTCTAATGATATTTCTTGAAAATGCTTCAATTGTTCCATTAAATCTAACTGTAGATTTAATCTGAGAGCACGAACTCGTCGTTGTTTCTCATGATACTTACGACTTAAGGCATCTGCAACTACATTTGCTTTTCCCTCGTGATATTGAATATCACAGTCGTAGTCACTTAAAATTTCCATCCATCTTCTTTGCCTCATGTTTAACTCTTTTTACCCAAATATATATCTTAAACTCTTATGATCTGTATAGATAGTAAACTTACTTCCGTACAGATAATGTCTCCAAATCTTAAGGGCAAAAATTACGGCTCCTAACTCTAAATCATGAGTTGTATAATTTTCCTCGTGCTTTTTTAATTGCCTTGATGCATACGCAATTACCTTCTTGCGTTGCATAAGCACACATCCTAATCCTAATTTTGAAGCATCACAGTATACTTCAAAATCTTCAGTTCCTTCTGGTAAGGCTAAGATTGGAGCATTTGTTAATTTCTGTTTCAAAATCCTAAAGGCTTCTTCCTGTTTAGGTCCCCATTCAAACTTAATGGCTTTACAAGTTAGCTTAGTTAATGGTACGGCTATCTTGGAAAAATCCTTAATAAACCGTCTATAATACACAGCTAATCCTATAAAACTTCTAATTTCCATTGCGGATTGTGGAACCTTCCAATTGGTAATTGCCTCTATCTTAGCAGGATCTACATGAATACCTTCATGATTCACCATGTGTCCTAAGAATTGCACTTCTTGTAACCAAAATTCACATTTCGAGAATTTGGTGTAGAGCTTTTCTTTTCTTAACAAAGTTAAGAGTGCATGCAAGTGCTGACAATGTTCGTCCTGACTTTTGGAATAAATAAGTATATCGTCTATGAAGACAATTACAAATTTATCCAGGTACGGTTTACAGATCCTATTCATCATGTCCATGAATGCTGTAGGTGCATTTGTTAACCCAAAGGGCATGACTGTAAACTCGTAATGACCATACCTAGTTCTGAAAGCAGTTTTAGGTATGTCTTCTTCTTGTACCTTCAATTGATGATATCCAGAGCGTAAATCTATCTTAGAAAAATATCTAGCTCCTTGAAGTTGATCAAAAAGATCATCAATCCTAGGTAATGGGTATCGATTCTTAATTGTAACCTTATTCAATTCTCTATAATCTATACACATTCTCATTGAACCATCCTTTTTCTTCACAAACAACACTGGCGCTCCCCAAGGGGATGAGCTAGGTTGTATGAATCCTTTACTTAGTAATTCATCTAATTGCTTTTTCAATTCTAACATTTCTGTGGGTGCTAACCGATAAGGTGCCTTGGCTATCGGTGTAGTTCCTGGAATTAGATGAATCCTAAATTCTACTTCCCTGTCTGGAGGTAATCCCGGTAAATCTTCTGGAAATACATCAGGATATTCTGAGACTATTGGTATTTCCTTAAGATCTTTACCCTTAGTGCTAATGATTACCGAAATCATATACACTATTCCTTGTTTTCGTTCATAATTAGCAACTTTCATTACCGATATGAACTTCATGGGTTTCCGTGGTTTATCTCCTGTAATCCTAATCACTTCTCCAGTGGGTGATTGAATTTCTATGGAATTCTGATCACAAAGGATTCTAGCATGGTTGGCTACTAACCAATCTATTCCTAATACAACATCAAATTCAGCCAAATTCATCGGCAATAGTTTTGCAGAGAATTTATGTCCTAAAAGTTCTATGTTTCCTTCTTGCAAAACTTTATCTATTTTAACTGAATTTACGTCTGCTGTTTCAACTGTAAAAATCTGCCTAATATTGGTTAAAGGTAAACTAAGAGCTTGGCAGAATGAAGTATTTATAAAACTTTGGTTTGCACCAGAGTCAAATAATACTTTGGTGTAAACGTTGTGAACTAAGAACGTACCCGCTATCACATCCGGAATGAGTTCTGCTTCTTGAGTGGTCAGCTGAAATGCCCTGGCATTCTTCTTAGTAGTTCCTTCGGTCGCCTTGGGTTTGTTATCTACTGGTTTGATCAATTTAGGACATTCTGTTTTATAATGCCCCGCTTCTCCACAGTTAAAACAGATTACGATTTTCTTTTTGCAGTTTTCTTCACGATGTCCTACAGTTTTGCAAAAATTGCAAGTGATATCGCATCTTCCATAATGTTTCTTTTTGCATTTCCTGCAGAATGACGGAGCTGGAGATTGCCCTGTTCCTTTTCTCTTGAAGCTGTTATTATTACCCACACGAAATCCTTGGGTAATTTTCTGAGCTAGTTCCTTTTTCCTATCTTCATCTCTTGTGCGCACCAGTTCATCGGTTAGAGTATTAGCTAATTCTACCGCATCATCAATAGTGCGAGGTCTCGCAGCTTTAACAATATTGCGGATTTCGCTAATTAGCCCCCAAATATAGCGAGAAATGAGTACCGGTTCTGGCGAAGCCAGTGTTGGTACCACTCTAGCATATTCAAAGAATGTCGAGGTATAACCGCGACAATCTACACCCATCATCCGATGATTTAGAAACTTATTCGTCATCTGTTCCTTTTCATACTCGGGACATAATTTTCTTTCCATAAAACCCTTAAATTCTTCCCAAGTCATAGCATAAGCTATTACTCTTCCTTTTGATTGTAACACAGTGTTCCACCATTCGAGTGCTCCTTCTTTGAAGAGATTTGATGCGTACATGACCTGATCATCTTTACCACATTTACTTATTGCAATGACTGCTTCGGTTTTCTCTAACCAACGCAGTGATGCAGTTGCTCCTTCATTGCCTGCAAATTCAGTGGGTTTACAAGCAAGGAATTCTTTGAAAGTGCAACCAGGCGTTGCAGTTTTCATTTTCTTGGGTAATGGAGCTTGATGTGGTTCCCTATTATGATTAACATGATTATTGCCTCCATTTACACTATTACTGAAGTTATCTTCAGTAATCTGTTTACTAGGGACAATTTGTTGTGGTTTGATTGGATTCTTTATAGCAGCAACGAATGCTGGAATAGCATTGGCTATCCCTTGAGCAACAATGTTTTCGATATCTTGCCGAGTCATATATTGATCTCTTGAATGTTTCTCAGACTGATTAACTTCATTTATAGGTTCATTACCACTGTTTGCCATCTGATAATGTATATATAAATTTTTATTAGTATCTGCTAAATAACAATTATATACAAACCATCAGAAAATTTTACAATACAGGTATAGTCAAAACAATCGATTTCTCGATTTCATTTTATATCTAGTACAGTATGCATCATTACTCGCCAATATCTTACAGAGTTTTATTCGTTATTTACAGACTAATTTTACTATTACTATTATACAACCACCGTTTTACCATCGTACTATCTCTCGTCATTTGTCGTCCTAAAAACGAAGCTCCCTTTCATCATATTTCCAAGCAATTTGTCCCCCTATTTCCCTGATTCTACTTCCCGCATCAAACAACTCTTCACCAAAGTGACGAAGTTCAGCCATGTTTTCATTACTCATGGGTGGATTAGGTAGGGGTTCTGGATCGAATTGTGGGAGAAAGGAATAAGGATCGTTGACAATATTTTGGAATTGCCAATCGTTCGTCCACCATTCATCCATTCCTATGGGTTGGGAGTGGACTATTGGGTCTGGAATTGCTGGTTCCCAATTCATAGGGAGTTGGTTTTCAAGAGGATAAGTAAAAATATTAGTATTGACAGGCTGAATAGTTTCACAGCTTGCCAATAAGAAATCTATCTCATCTTGAAAGGTCCTTCCCTGATTTTGATTGGAGCTTTCTCCGATTTCTATCTGAGTTGGTCTAGAGCCTTGCCCAACTTCCATTACTATTTCTTTAGTACCTTCCTCCATCTGCATTCCTATCTCCTTAACCTCTTCCTTGTTTTCAATTTCCATTTCCTGCTGTTTAGAACTTTCTCCGGTTATAATTTCTTTTCCCTTTTTCAAAGGATTGTTTATTTTGGGAAGTTTTGTAGCTGGCCTTTTCTTACGTATACGACTCCCCCAAACGTATTTCCTTCTTTTCTTGGGTTTTGGCTTTTTCAAGGGTGGAGCATTGAATTCTACAGGTTGTTCTATATCAGGAAAGTATCCAGTAAATTCTTTGGAAACTTCGATATTCACCGGGTAAAGATTAAGGTTCTGAAAGGCTTCAGATATCCCACTCATGCTGATGTAGCATATATGCAAAATGCATAAAATACTAAGTTAAAATTCATAAATAACCTTTTAATTTATTACATATTGTGTACTAATTTATTACAAAGATAACTGGAAAACATACTTAGGGTTTTGAAATTTTATTTATTGCACAGGGTTTCTAGATTGTAAGGGTAAAGTGCTAAAACTTTAAAATATTTAAAGATTTATATTTTCTGCTACTGTGGCTAGCATATATAAATTTGACCATTTCTCATCTAGCTTATCTTCCCAAGGTGATTTATCAATTAATTCCTGAGTTTCCCGTTTAATCTTCTTTTCTCGGATTTTCTCTTTACTTTTCTTAATAATCATCTCCCTCCTTCTAGGAGAAAGTGATTCCTCGTATTGTGCCTTTCGCACAAATATTCCTTCTTCAGGAATTTCAGCCTGATTCGAGGATTTGGTTCGGGATGAACTTCCCTTCTCCTTGGATGATCTATCTAATTTAAGATAGATGCTTGACAACTTTTGCTTACCCATACTGTAACTAACAAATAATCAGTTAATAACACACATAATCACATAATAGTAATCAGGAAAAATTAAGTATTTCTAAATACTTAATTAGCTTAACTCAGTGGCTCTGATACCACCTTTTTCTGTCACGGCCCCCGACCCGGTTTGACCCGTTTCAGGAGCCGCGGGACAGAAATCCCGTGGTATTTATTTAATTGAGTTTAACAGCGGAAGTTTATCATCATGATCGTTTAAAGCTAAAATTTTCCCGATTGATTTTTATTTCACAATTCGGGATAAAACCCCGATAATTTACAATATTATGTTTTTACTACGAAATCGTGATATTACAAAACTTATTTCTTTATTTTATAATGAGCCACTATCTTAAGCTTGAAATGCTCCCCAGCACTTTTCCTGAATTACAACAGATCACCTGAAACATGTTTGAAAAAAGGTTTTGTCAGCGGGAAATACTGAGTGAATCATTCTATTTACTAAAATGACACATTTTTTATAATTTACAGTATTAAGAGCGATTACAATGTTTCTATTATCAAACCAACTACCCACGGTATTTGTCACTTGACCGAATCTGTGACTATGGTCATATCCCCCAATTGGCTGCCCCAATGGTGACGATTATCAAGTAATGTATACAAAACCCCACATACCGGCTGTAACTTGGTGATTACAAAGACTTAATCCCCGTAATTATAACTTTGAAAATAAACATGATTTGGAAAGTAATTTGATAAAAAGAGAATGACTCACATTGCTGATTTAATACGGACAGAGTCTAGTCTATGAATTAGCCTGATTAACCTAATTTAGATAACAATGCACACAAAACTGGGTTAGTAATCAATACAGCATTTACGATAACTCACGAGATCAACCATCACAACGAGTGACAAAGTGCTATGCTTAACATCTGTCGAATTAACGACAAATGACAAAGCATCACCCTAATGTGGGCAGCACTTAAACACCCGTTGAGTACATTGATCGATCGGAAAATGAATCGTAGCAGCGATCGTGCTAATACCCTGTTTTGCGGCAGCGATTCGGAATTCGTGTGTGTTTGTGTAGTAATTCGAACGTAATTCAGTGTGTATAGTGAATTTTTACGTCGTTTTTCTTCCAGAAATCAAGTCCCACTGTCCTCTATTTATAGGTGAATTTTGACCCTGAGGCGGCCCGCGTGAGATTTAAGCTAACCGTACGCGGGCCGCGTGAGACCTATTTTTAGGCATAGGGTTGCCACGGTTGGGACTAGCCTTGCTGACTTGACAGTTTTCGTAAATTCCTTTCTGCCAACGTTTTAAGTGGATAATCGTCAATAGGGTTTAACCCCCCCTGAGTTTTAGGGGCCCTAATCCTGATTCTGAAAATTATGAGAATTTTAGGGTTTGTTCAGAATCACTTGGGTGTCTCAATTAGGGTTTCCTATTAGACAAATTAATTTAATAATTACGACCTTTGATGAGAGTTGTTACAATACCCCTGAATTTATCGAAGCTGTAGAATGAGATCCTCCACTGTTGGGTTATCATCTTTCAACCCCATTTTCCCTAAATTTATCGATTATGTTTTTCAACAGGGATGTAATGCAATGATTCCTCTCAATTGAATAGACCGACACTTGCTTCATAGGACTCACTTGAATCGTCTCAGATGTAATAACAGTACGTTTAGCATCCGTGCCTGGTTGAATTGTAGAAAGCAAAGGATAACGAA
The DNA here is from genome assembly GCA_030545235.1 of Helianthus tuberosus. Taxonomy (NCBI): domain Eukaryota; kingdom Viridiplantae; phylum Streptophyta; class Magnoliopsida; order Asterales; family Asteraceae; genus Helianthus; species Helianthus tuberosus. Next base: position 29,856 of record JARYGA010025005.1, read on the forward strand.
GATGAACATTTTATTTATCACGAAAGTACTGAACAACCGAGATAATAGCTCTGGTTTCATCAGCGGCATTTTGGAACAGGAGAGTTGAAAAAAACTGCAATTGGAATTGATCTTGGAACAACATACTCTTGTTACCATAAGACACATGATAAAAGCGCTTCTCTAGACAAACTGGGATTATGTTCCGCAAACTGGGAAGCACATATTTGCTTCAAGATTTACGTCTGATGTCCATGTTTGATCACATTTGACTTCATCGAAGCTGTAGAATGAGATCCTCCACTGTTGGGTTATCATCTTTCAACCTCATTTTCCCTAAATTTACCGATTATGTTTTTCAACAGGGATGTAATGCAATGATTCCTATCGATTGAATTGACCAACACTTGCTTCATAGGACTCACTTGAATCGTCTCGGATGTAATAACAGTACGTTTAGCATCCGTGCCTGCTTAAATTACAGAAAGCAAAGGATAACGAAGATGAACATTGTATTTATCATGAAAGTACTGAACAACCGAGATAACAGCTCCGGTTTCATCAGCGGCATTTGGAACAGGAGAGTTGAAAAAACTGTAATTGGAATTGATCTTGGAACAAAATACTCTTGTTACCATATTCTTGGTTCAATACCAACTCATCTTTAGTAGTGTTTGTTTGAGAACCTGATTCAGATACACAACGGTTCTCCAATTCCAGATCAGCAAGCAAATACACAACGGTTCTCCAATTCCAGATCAACAAGCAAAATACAAAACGGTTTGTATTTCGCATAGCCACCGTTTCCGTAGTAAAAAACGGTTGCGGTTTGCACATTCAATCTTCAATACTTCATTAAAATACCAGTAGTAGAAGAACCCGACATGTCTTCATGTTACGGAGAATGTTCTCGAAATTGAAGGAAAAGGAGTAAAAAAGATGAATTAAGGCGTGCATTGTTTAAATCTGAATCAGTTGTTAGGGTTTCGTTTATTCATGCTCCAACTAAACCCTTGAATCCCAATGCTTCTCTAAAAATATCCATTGCACATTCAATATTCACAGTTGCATTTGGAACAAGAAGTCCAACAATCCGTTTATTATTTGTTGTTGTCTAAACAATATGAAAGCACGCAACGAATTTGACAACTGTTGCGGTTTGCAGATTCAACGGTTCTCCAATTTTTTGTTGCGTACTGATTATTGAAAAGATTTGTTGAAATCGAAGAAAATAGTAAAAAAGATGAATTGAGGCGTACATTTGGAACAAGAAGTCCAACAATCCGTTCATTATCTGTTGTTGTCTAAAACAATATGAATGCACGCAACGAATTTGACAACTGTGTATAACAAACTGTGGAGAACTTGTTTGCGTTATCCTTCAACATAACAATTTTGAATGTATATAAGAGCGTGATTAACTACTTTGGGTATATTCGAAACCAACTAAAATACGCTAAAATACGCTAAAATACGGTAAAATACGCTAAATTACGCTAAATTTCGCTAAATTGCGTTAAATTACGTTAAAATACGCTAAAATACGCTAAATTACGTTACAATACGTTAAAATACGCTAAAATACGTAAAATACCCTAAAATAGGTTAAAATAAGGTAAAATACGTTAGAATACACTCAAATACGTCAAAAATACTATTAAATACGCAACAATATATTAGAATACGTCAAAATACGCAAAAATACATCAAACTACGCGACTAACGATATTTACACACACGTATACATATAACACGACACTATGGAGTCTTAATGGATTTCAAACAAAACTGTACGTAATCATGGAATACGATATTCGCACGCAACTGAACGGCACCGAAACGACTTATATTAAAGGTATACGTCATAAAATGACAAAATATGCGAAAGTTCGGCAAAAAACGAGACGTATACGCGTCGAACCGAGGGAAACACGATAAAACTAAATTTGAAATAATGCCATATACGATCGTATAGGCCTATGTTGTATCGTATATCAGCTTAATACGAATCGTATAGGCCTATACGATTCGTATTAAACTTTGAATTTTCTCAAAAGTACCCCTGAATTTATCAGAAAAACAGGGGTATTTCAGTAAATTCATCGATTAATACGCATCGTATAAGCCTATTGTAACACCCCCAAAACGGGTTTGTTAATTATACCAGATTAACCAAAAATAAACGGGTAAAATACCATATGTGGTAAAAGTAAACCCGGTGTATATTAGGATTTAAATAAATCTAATATTTATCAAAAGGGTGATAAATACTTTGAGAAAACAAAGTATATAAAAGGCCCGAGTTAACGGGACTTAAAATAAAACGGGTTATGAACAAGATAAAATAACTAGGAAATATGTAGGATCGTTTTCACGACCGAAATGAGTCGATCAGAAGAGAACTCGTTCAATATGAGAGGCGGAAACAAACATATTGGAGTTATTTCAGCTGGATTACACAAGAAATCACTTTAACTGTCTCGTTTATGGAAAGCACAACGTTTTACAGCCTGGAGACACTTCGGCAGCACTTCGTTGCCGGAATCAGATCGTTACAAATGACAAGACACATCAGGTATTTATAGGCAGTGGTATTTCGTACGAAACCATTCACACGAAATAGTGATTTCGTGCGGAATGACTCAAGGTTCATTTCGTACGAAATGAACTCTTCATTTCATGCGAAATATCTACCTTTCTATTTCGTGCGAAATAGTCCATTCACCCATTTTCTCGTTTTCCATGCCCTGATCTATCTAATACAATACAAGACTCGATACAAGACGAAGTCGACAGACGTATGCACCAACAGACTCCCCCTCGGATGTTGACGAAGTCTTCAGTGTCGAGTCTTCGGTTGTCAATCCTTCAGCCTTTATCAGTCTTCATGCTCTCTCCAAAGTTTCTCCATTGTAAGTATCTTCAATCTCTTTCTCTTCTGTCACACCCCGACCACGTAGAACATACAAAACGTGGCGGAAACATCGGGGAGTGTTGTAACATAATTATTGTTTCATAACACATGGAAATTGAAATATTGTTTTATTGATTAAAAGAGTTACAATGTCTTGACAATCAAAGAAACATAACAAACTAACTAGACTTGCATCTTTTATTGTCACTAAGGCCCATGTCCGCCTAAGTGTATCTTGATCGATCCTATGCTTCATTTCCTGAAACACATGTGAAAATAGGTACGTCAGCATAAAAATGCCGGCGAGTACATAGGTTTTGTGAAAATAAGATTCATGACTTCTGTTTAAGAAAATGTTTTGTCATGAACCTTGTAATTTGCTTTGTCTTTGTAAATCATTTGAAAAACAATAAGTTCAGATGATACGTATAAATAAGAGAATAATGCATGGTTAAATGAATAACCATGTAAAATGAGTTTGTATAAGTTAAGTTGTTTGTAAAACAATGTATTGTGAAAAGTATGTTATTTGTATAAAATGTTATATGTCATAAACTGAAATGATTAAAATAACGCTACGATATGTAATACCATACAAACACTTATATATAGGAAGTACCAGCGGCGTATCCACCATGCTTGTATCATATTACACACGCCTCGTTACTTAATCACTTACTCAAACCAAACCAACAATGTAAGATGTCTATGTTTAAACCAATAGTCAAAAGTCCTTGTATAAACCATGTCAAATGTTTATAGTCCAAAAGTAGTCAAGTAATGTGTAACCAAAATGATATGTATGGTAAGTAAAATAAGACTACTTAAACCATAAGTAAAAATGTACAGAACAAAGTATTTTGAGTAAATCAAAAGTTATGTTTTGTAAAATATATGCATGCTATACTGAATATGAACATTTATGCGGTATTGTGAAAATTCATACATCCAAGCCTTGCGACAGTCGGATAACTATGTAAAAATGAGTTATCAAAAGAATATGTATTCGGATTCGGTCATTCCTTACGTCCAAACAAACCCGAGATTTCAGGAATGGGATTTGTCAAGTCCTATGGTACCACTACCTACTACCGAGCGGCATGATCGGTGTTAATGAATGTATAGTATAGTTTAAACAAACCAAATGTCATACCAAAATGTAAGCAGAAAAGTCATGTAAATCAATGTGCTAGCATGCTATCAGTTAACATACATAGCAGAAATGTAATGTAGAACAATGTACTAGGTATGCACACGATGGACATACATAGCATAAAATGTAATGAAATCATGTACTATAATGTACTAACAAACATAGCAGGTATATGATGTGAAAACATGGAAAGCATGAAAGTAACAAGTAGGCACATGTGTTCCACCCCAAAACGTTTAGAAAACAGTAAAAGAGGGGTCTATGTACTCACTTGAGATTGCTCAGAAGTCCTAAGATAACCACCAAGCAATGCTAGAGATCTCAGAATATCAAACGGCACCTAATATAGGTAACTACATTAATAAACCGGACCTAAATCGGAAGATCCGATAGACTGAGGGCTCGTAAACCAAATGAGTATGGGAACTCATGTAGTATGGTTTGACAAAGCCTACATACTAAATGAAACCTAACCTAAGTGCTTACGACCCATTATGTTGGACCGATCTTTGACCCGAAAAGTCAGTCAGAGTAGCTCAGTCTCACATATAAAGGCGGAATCAGAATATGTAAGATTACACCAGCTTGTTCTTTCAATTCCTATCTTTTTATTGCTTTCTTGATGATATTTTGACAGAGTTTCGGCTCCAAGCACACACATACATGTTGTAGATCGCTCAGACTACTTCCCCTATATATAGACATGTTGGTCCGCTCATATGACATGCCATATGAGCGGTCCAGACTACTTGACATATAAGCGAACCAGACTTAGACACATAAGCGAACCAGACTTAGACACATAAGCGAACCAGACTTATAAAATACATATTTTGACATTTTTGACTCTCTGTTGACCAATATTGACTTCAGGCTTTTTGTAGACGTAGTCAACAGACATTCCGTGCATCAACAGACTCCCCCTTGGATGTTGACGTAGTCTTTTAGCATCTTCAGATCCGTAGTCTTCAGTCTTAGTCTTTTTCTTAACTCTGTCTATTCTCACAAGCATTCTTCACAGGTTTCAGCATCACCTTGCTCTAACTTCAACTTCCCAATAACTGTTGATCCAGACTCCCCCTTTCACAGACTCCCCCTCTCAGTATGCTGGAATCTGAGGTATCTGGTTCAAGCTTTGACAAATAGCTTCCTTTGGGAATAATGAAATTCAAACCTGTTACCCTGCACATCCTCTACCTCAACATAAGTTTCACAAATTTATAACAATTGAATTTAATAAACTTACTGGTAGAAATCATTTATTCAACAAACATACTAGTTACATCAAGTTCAAATGAATGACCTTGATTAACTAAACACACAATCTTTCAAAACATTTGTATATGACATTCAAAGTTTTCAATATATTCTCCCAACCCTCTAGTTCATCAAGTTTAGCACTTGGAATTTTGAATATCAGCTTTTCAATATCAGTTGTCGAAAACCTTTTTGAATTTTTCAAAAATTATGCTAAAACACACTAAAATCTTTTTGATTTTTGTAATAAGAGAAATGTAATGCAGAAATAAAATATGTACAATCATATTTTTGTGAGTTTGCGAAAGAGGATCATATCAGTTTTTGAGACACAACACAAGCACCGTTAAGCTTTTAATCGTTTTAAGTTCTAAACGATTCACGTTGATTGACGATATTGTTGTCCACTTAAACTCAATCTAAAAACTTTTGAAATGCTTACCGATACGTTAAGGTATATTAATTTTGCACTAAGTACTTATGGACCCCACGATCTCAGCATATCCCCTCATCATGCAATACACTGACTCAAGTAATGCCTTTAAACTTTTATCAACTGTGATTTGTGCGAATAACAAAGCAGAATGTTTAAACATTAACAATCAGGTCGATACTTCCGTATACGCAGAGAAAGTCCAATGTTTAAACAAAATAAGAAAAATAAAACAAGTTGAAGTTGTTTAGGCTTTAACCACCAGGTCGATACTCCCGTATACGCAGAGGTGATCCAAAGCTTAAACGAAACACCAAAGAAAATAAAGCAGAACGTTTAGGCAACAACATCCAGGTCGATACTCACGTATACGCAAAGGATGTCCGATGCTTAAACAAAATAAAGAAATAAAACAAGTTTAAATCTTTGCAAAATAAAATGCACAATCACAGCGACTTTTTAGCAAAGTTGTGAAAGTTCACAGACTTAACCAGTTTTATGTCTTTCGACAATCAGCGATTACTGAGTAGGTACACAGTCAAGAAGGACAAAACCAAGTACTATGCTTTTGACCATGTTTCCCACTAGAACTAGGCTTTTTCATTTATGTTTGTATCGTTATCGCAAATCTACTAGTCTAGCTGAGCCTACCGTCACATCTTTAGTGAGACCGTTTATCACTTTTAGACTATACATTTCTTTAGCATGCTGTGATAGTCCACTGATTTACTATCATTTCCTCTTGTCTCAACAAAACTCATTTTTTTCTTTTTCAATGTTTTTGACATTTTCAAATTTTCTAATTTTTTTAAAATTTTTCTCCCCCTAAAATCAAAATATGTTTCAATTTTGATTTTCTGGGAAAATTTGAAAACAAACTGTACAAATAAAATGCCAAACTGACATCGAATCGCTTCAATTCGCCATTCACTTGGCTTAACAATCAGAACTCCCCCTGTCAACAAACTATTTTCCCATTATGATTTCAAAACACTTAAGTTTGTTTTAATCAAATGGTTTTTCCGGAAAAATTAGTTTTGTTGAATTAACAAACCACTTGTTGGTTAGGGGATTACTTCATCACTTTGTTCTTCTTTAACCATTTTGAAAGATTTAACAGTTCAAAATTCTATCAACACAAACACTTGTAGAAAATCAAGTACAACTAAATGTCCCTGATTTACCACATAAAAGACGAAAAATCACCAGAGTGAAATTTCTCAAGAAATGTGCCGATTCATGTTCCACACTTACCAACCTGGGAACTCCGGCAAGTCAGGTTTTTCATTTAAACAGATTCACCCAAGCCTGGCCAGCCTTGGGTGATTTTGAATTCTTGTTCAACAATGATGGAAAATTTGCATCATCCATTGTTAAACCTGAATTCTCAGATTTTACCTCAACACTAGGCTCTTCTGGCTTTGACAAACCAGAATCATTGCCTGCACATGGCTTGTCTGACTTTGACTTGTCAGATTCATTGCCTGATGGTGGCTTGTCTGACTTTGACACATCAGATTCATCGCCGACAACTTTCTTTTTCTCCTTTTTCTCTTTTGTCCTCAGATTTGCATCCAATGAATTCATCTTTCTTGACTTCGCAATCGAGTTAGTTGATTCATCAGAACTCTTATTCAATCTGTCCGGTGAACCCGAAGACAAAATTTTCTCGAGATACTCTCTCGCCTTCTT
>JARYGA010025006.1:0-50683 GCA_030545235.1 Helianthus tuberosus
TAACAACCGGATTCGCTTCGACTTCCACTAAAAGGAAGTCTTGTTTCTTTTTTCTCTTTACCTTTTACTATCTTAAACGCTTCGACTTCCTTTGTTTCTTTTTTCTCTTTAGACCTTCTATTATCTTAAATAAACTAACTTCGACTTCCACCAAAAGGAAGTCTTGTTTCTTTGTCGTCTTTACACGTTTTATTATCTTAAATAAGCTAACTATGGTTAATCACATTAGGGTCAATGTGTATTTTAAGTATGGGGAGAGAAATACGGGTTAATAATAAAAACTTGAATTTTTGTGAATCTTAAAAATCAAGTCGTTCACAAAACTCTCGTGGAACCACTTTGCTACCCCAAAGTTTTTTAAAATTTATACAAAAATAAACTTTATTCTTGTAAAAAATTATCATCCGTTTAAATATAACTCGCATCAAAAACAATTTTCAAAAGCTAAAACACCTATAAAAACGTTTTTTTTAACTTGTAAATATAAAAAGAAACTTTTAGGTGTTACCAAGTAGAAACAATAAAATCTTCTTTTATGCTAAAATCACACTTAACTTTCCTACTCATTTCTATGTGAGGATTTGAGCCTTATAAGTGTACTTAAAATATAGATATATATGCTCCTTTTTTATATGAGTATTTTAGTCGAACGTTCATTGGAAATTTAGAACTTGAAAAGTGTATACGGTCTAAAAACCTAAAACAGGATGCGAGTAAACAAGTTATAGAGGCTTAAGGATTTCTATTTTAGCCATTTCATTTCTAAACCTCTCATTAAACACATTCCTTTTAGTTAACCCTTATGAGCCAAATACCTTTTCATTGTTTAGTCCAAATAAAAAACCGAAAATATTTTCCTTTTAAAAAAAACCCAATTTTTTGTAGCAAAAATATAGTTTTCAAAAATAAAACCATTTTCATGCCTTTCTTTCTTTTAGAAGACCCGCTCCACAAAAGGGCATGATGAATATATATATATATATAGAGGATTAGGATCATGAGTGAACAACTTTTTGAGAGTGAACTAATCTTGACCCTTCATCATTTTTTAGATTAAAATGGTAAGATTGATATTGGCCAAGTACTTTTAATTAGAATCCCTTAATTTTCTCCTCTCTTAACTCTCTCTCTCTCTCATTTTTAATTATATCTCTATTATTTTAATTATTAATTATAAGAGATTGAATGGCTAATTTTTTTTATATAAATTGTTATGTTCCTTTTAAAATTAAATATTAAACCTAATTAAATTGATTTTTAACATATGTGTATACAGGTCAGTATATACAAGACTTATACACTTGTGTATTATTACATCTTGTCTCCACAGGTCGCTATAAACCAGATTTATACACTTGTGTATTATTCAAGTACACATGTGTATACGGGTCGGTATATACCAGACGTATACACCTGTGTATTATTCAAGTACATAGTGTATACATGTCGAAATACATCAGACTTATACACTTGTGTATTACTACATATTGTTTCCACTATACATATTTTCATCAAACATTGATCTAATACATATATGTATAGAGAATGTAATTAAATATTTTTAATTGTGTTCTAGATGGAACAATATTTGATAATGTTTGTATTTTTTTTAAATTATGTAATATTAAGTTAGATAATATGTGAGAGAAAAAAAAATAAAGAATGTAATTAAATATTCTTTTAATTGGAAAGAGAAATCAGGAGAGAGAGAAAATTAATTAATTAAATGAAGATAGAATTATACAATTATACCCTTGTGTCTATTAAATTACATGTAAGTTACAAAAATTAATTACAATCTTGCCACTAAAGAAAAAAATCTAGATTTACAAAATCAATGGTCAGGATAAGTTCATTTTGTTCACAAATAAATCATTGTTCACTCATGAACCCTACCATATATATATATATATACATATACACACACAGGGTAATGCTCTATAAAAAACCCTTGAATTTTAGAAAACTTTGCAAACCCAATGCATGGTCTAGATTTTGCCACGTGTCCATAGTAAATATCATATTCTTTTTGTCTTTGAGGGCATTATGGTATTTTCACATCTATCTTAGATATATTCCCCTATTTGATTTGACAATAATTAATACCCATCACATCCAAATCTACTTTCAAAACCCAAGATCCACCATTCAAAACCTCCATTTTTTCATTAACTTCATCTCTGTGTTTCAAGATCCACCCTTTCAAAACCTCCATTTTCCATTAACTTCATATCTGTTTCAAGTTCTACCCAAGATCCATTTCCATGAACTTCATTTCGGTTTCAAGATCCACCATTTCAAAACCTCCATTTCAAGATCCCCACTGACTGGAACGTCATTCACAACGAGTTCCCTACTGACGAGGACAAGAATGATCAAGGTTTTTCATCCTTTTTTTTATGGGTTCGAGTTTTTTTTTTCTTTTTTACACCCCTAATTCAACTTTACATGTTAATTTCTTAAAAGAAATCGAAGAACCAAGTTACTGTCGAAGAATCAAGATCCTGTCAATAATAAGTTGGTTTTGATTTTTAATTGTCATTTACTTTGATTTTCGTTCTTCACAATTGGTTTTATTTTTTCCAGAATTAAGAATGTTGCCAAAAGATTAATTATTTTTCAATACCATTGATTATTGTTTCAAAAAAAAGAATGACGTTTATAGGTAATAAATTTCAATACTATTGATTTTAGTTTGGTTTTCATTCTTCTGGTGTTTATAAATTTTGATTTTGATTAATGGATTACTTGTTTTGGTTTCAAACTCGTTTGATTTTGATCCATGGATTAGTTATTTTTGTGTTAAAAAAATGTGTTTGTTAGTTTGGGGATTTTGATCTGAACAGTAACTGTTTTTTTGTTGGTTTTGTTGCCTTGTTTGGTGCTTTTTGATCTGAATAGTAACTGTTTTTGTTGGTTAGGTTGCTTTGTTTTGGGCTTTTGATCTGAATAGTAACTGTTTTGTCCGTTATAGTACAGAAACAGACCCATAACATGTGTTAATCCCCTGTTAGAATGATATATAACGTGTGTTGATTTACAGAAACAGACCAATAAAGATATTCAATCGACAAGCTGGATGGATGTAGGCGATGCTAATGCGGGGACATGTGTTAAAAAAAGATATTCAATAGGTCACATTTTTTGGGAAGGAACACTTCGTTCATTTATAACATGTGTTAGTGGTTCATGCTGTAACAGAACTCCATGATGTAACCTGACATGTGTTCATGTATAACATGTGTTAAGCCCCTGATAGAATGATATATAACGTGTGTTAACCTTGGTTACTAGTAATATGTAATGTGAGACTCTTATTATTTTATCTAGGACGTGTTGTTAAAAATGTTCTGGCCTCCCGAACTTCTGCCTTGAAGTCGACCTCAGCATAGATTGACATTCGAAATCATTGTGAAATTCTATGAAGCCAAACATCAACCATTGATTATGTTTTATTAACTAGATCTATGGTTGTCAATTAATTGGTATATTTATAACTTTAAATAAACCAGTAGTTCAAAAGCAAACATCCTGAACCATGGCGCCAACATGGTACAAACACACAAAACTTTTATTTGTAGTTTTCCAAACAGAGATTCCTGCATTTGTTTTTTATTTTGCTGAGTGTACAACAATGACGAAATTACGTAGGGGATGATTGAGTACGAGTGCAAAAGCAGCAACATTTGAGAATGGTACATGGTACACACAAACAAAAATATAACGTGTGTAACATACGTGTTTTCATTAACATGTGTTAAGTTCCCGATATACACGAAATATAACGTGTGTTAACATGTGCAGCCAGCAGGAGGATGGCATGTAAATGTGCAATATGATTAGCGGATCACGTATTGTAACACATTTATAGGTAGCTTGGGAATAAATAAAATGAAACGCCGTATTTATTCCTTCAATGGAAAAATGACTTTCCCCAGTAGTACCAGGGGATAGTTGGTGGCTCTTGTGTTAGTGGTTCATGTGTATAACGTGTGTTAACATGTACAGACAGCAGGAGGATGGCAGGTAACGTCAAATATGAATAGCGGACCATGTATGGTAACACATGTATAGGTAACTTGGGAATAAATAAAATGAAACGCAGTAATTTTTCTTTCGATGGACAATGACTTCCAGGGGATATTTGGTGGTTCATGTGTTACTGGTACGTGTGTATAAATTCTTAGGTGGTTCATGTGTTACTGGTACGTGTTGTTGAATCCAAAAAATATAATTTTTGTTTCTCTAAGGCCGAATGGATCACACGATGGAAAAATGATTGCCCCCAATAGTTGGTCAGATACTAACATGTGTTAGTGTACATGTAAGGTCACATTTGTTTTCATTAACATGTGTTACGTTTATGTCAGCGTTTGTTTTCACATTTGTTTTCATTAACATCTGGAACATATGATATATAACGTTTGTTAACATGTCAGTATGCGTCAAAAACGGGTGACTCCAACACAAAACATTTTTGTTGGTGAGTTTACAACAAAAATGGATGCATAGAGCCCAATAGTAACACAAATATCCTTTTTTGCTTGTTGGTGAGTCTCATGGTGGACTAAGAAGGGATGGAGCTTCCGTTGACGGTCTGTCTTTGCTGTTTATCTGCTAAATTTGCTGACTCGTCCTTTGCATGAAATTGGTAAGTCAACAGGAGTACCAATGACATTGTGATCCCATTTGAAGAGCACGGGACATTTATACGCAAATTCGTGTCCTATACGGGGTGTGCTCGGGTTGTGAACGAATTGCTTGGTAGTGAATTACAACACGTGTGGCCACCGAAACATAAGAATATATAGGTTAGCATTAAATGTATAATTTGAAGCTGACCATTTATGTGCCGGTAATTTTGGAAAGTTACATTGCTTAGGAAAAGAAATCTTCGTTTAAATATAACATGTGTTAGAGAGTAATGTACTGGTAAATTTGTATGCAGAGATTTGGTTTTTCATGTTGTCAAAGAGCATTGTCTTAATTTCATTGCCTAAACAGCGTGAGATAACCAATTCAACGTGTGTTAATCCCTCATTAAGACGTGTGTTAAATACGCCATCCATGGATGCATAGAGGCCGAAAAGAAAAATTGTTCGTTTGCATATAACATGTGTTAAAGATTAATGTACTGGTAAATTTGTCAAAAGATAGATTGCCTAGAAGCAAGTTACTATATTACGTGAGATAACAAACGTGTGTTAAGGCCCTATTAACACCAATACTCATAGAATGGATGCATGTATGCCGAAAGAAAAAAGTTTCTTTTACACATAACATGTGTTAGAGATTAATGTACTGGTAAACTTGTAAAAAGCTACAGTGCCTACAAGCAAGTTACACACAAAATGGATGCATAGAGCCCAAAAGCAACCCAACTATGCTGAGGTCGACTTCAAGGCAGAAGTTCGGGAGGCCAGAACATTTTTAACAACACGTCCTAGATAAAATAATAATAGTCTCACATTACATATTACTAGTAACCAAGGTTAACACACGTTATATATCATTCTAACAGTGGCTTAACACAAGTTATACATGAACAGATGTCAGGTTACATCATGGTGTTCTGTTACAGCATGAACCACTAACACATGTTATAAATGAACGAAGAGTTCCTTCCTAAAAAAATGTGACCTATTGAATATCTTTTTTTTAACACATGTCCCCGCATTAACGTCGCCTACATCCATCCAGCTTGTCGATTGAATATCTTTATTGGTCTGTTTCTGTAAAGCAAGACACGTTATATATCATTCTAACAGGGGATTAACACATGTTATGGGTCTGTTTCTGTACTATAACACACAAAACAGTTACTATTCAGATCAAAAGCTCAAAACAAAGCAACCTAACCAACAAAAAACAGTTACTATTCAGATCAAAAAGCACCAAACAAGGCAACCAAACCAACAAAAAAACAGTTACTGTTCAGATCAAAATCCCCAAACCACCAAACACATTTTTAACACAAAAATAACTAATCCATGGATCAAAATCAAACGAGTTTGAAACCAAAACAAGTAATCCATGAATCAAAATCAAAATTTATAAACACCAGAAGAATGAAAACCAAACTAAAATCAATAGTATTGAAATTTATTACCTGTAAACGTCATTCTTTTTTTTTTTGGAACAATAATCAATGATATTGAAAAATAATTAATCTTTTGGCAACATTCTTAATTCTGGAAAAAATAAAACCAATTGTGAAGAACGAAAATCAAAGTACATGACAATTAAAAATCAAAGTGTGAAATGATATTTCAAGAACACTTACCGGATCTATACCCGTCCGATGAACATGAAGAAGATCTTCATATCTTCTTCTCACACACACACTCGTGCGTGTGTCTTTGTGATAAAGATTGTTGTTTCTCTATCTAAAACATCAACTTTCTCTCTCTAAAAACATTCATCTTGTCATCGCTCTTCTCACACACACACTCGTGCGTGTGTCTTTGTGATTTTTTCAGACCACATGATGCTGAAATTATCTTCAAATGAAGATCACCATTGAAGACCATGAAGCTTTCTTCTTTCACATGATGAAGAAAGATGAGAGAGATAATAGTTTATTGAAAGATTTGACTAGAAGAAAGAGGAGAGAGATTATGACACAAGTGGGTTTTGTCATTTTCAATGCCAAAAAGTGGGTTTTGTTCTACCGAAAATGCCCTCCCAGACTTTCAAATTTGTATTATACTATTTCTTTTAATTATAATTCTTTCCAAAATGATAAGAGCCATTGATCAAGTTGGATGGTTGTTAATCAATGGATGACAATGGGTTTGCATAGTTTTCTAAAAAAGATGGGGTTTCCTATTAAGCCCAACCCTACACACACACATATATACATATATATATATATATATATATATATATATATATATATATATATATATATATTGTCAGAATTTAGGGGAAACGGTGAAAAGTGTGAGAACGGTCATGGATCGTCAGATTAAAACAATCTATGGACTATATTGGCGCGGTGACGTTATCGTAAATAACATCAATTTTATTACTAGAACGTGCTTCATTAAGGGTAAAAAGGGTAAACATCCTTCCATACATAAAACACCATTAAAAAATAAAATGACAAGTAAATAGAAAACGCCCATTATATTTACTGTGTTTTTTTAATTTTTTTTAGTTAAGGTCTTAGCCTACCAAAACGCCATAAAACGTAAAACGCCATAAAATATAAACGCCAAGCTTGAAAGACAGGACGTGTTACAGACTTAACAGATAAAGCTGAGCAACACTGGATACTTTATTAATTGCATTTATTGTTATAATAATATCCCGCCTAAACTACGAGCCGAAACATCTTATAAAGAGAAATGTCTCAGTACCTTCCGTTGATCACACCAAAAAAACAAATACAACGGTTCCTAAATACCACTAACTATAAAATGCCAAAAAGTTAGAAAAATCAACGATGGCAAACATCGTTTCTTGGATACTCAGTAATGTTCTGCGTGAAGTTTCGCTGAAAGGTTTGTTAGGTGAGGGGAGTAAAATTTTGCTGCATGAGATGGACAAATTTCAAGAAAAAAAAGACTGATGACACCCATATGTCATTTTGTCTTCTTTGTTCTTGATGAAGGTTTAGATGAGGAGAAGAGACCGATCCCAGTGTAAATGTTATTTTAGACTCGATGATGATGATAATGAAGAAGACGGACAAATAGCATCCACCCACGCGGCGTCGATCTATGTCTCAAACATCCACAAACCCACTTCAACACATGAACAACAAAAAACCACACCAAAACCAAAACGTCATTTATTTGTGACAGTTCTTGTAGTTTCAAAAGAAGAAAGAGACTGATGACAGTGAAAATTTGGAAGATAAATTGCTTCTGTTTTTTTTTTAATTTTCTTTTTATGTTGTTTGTTATGTAATTTTCAGCTAAGAACAAATACATTAATTCTCTAAAAAAATATAATAAAACACCAAACGGACAAATGCTTGTGAAACGCCATCATGCCATAAAACGACCAAACTTCCAAACTGTAATGAAATTACTTTGGACAATTATTATTAAAAACTTAAAAAAAAATATAAAACAATGTGCAAGAGAATAGAACAAAGTGCTATCTTTATCTAAACACCATTGAAAATAGAAAACGTCATAATTACAGCCATAAACTGATGAAGCTGAAACAAAACAGTAACTACATACAGTAAACTGAAGCGACATAAACATTATTACTAACTATAGATGAAACTGAAACAAAACAGTAACTACAAACAGTAAACTGAAGCGGCAGAAACATTATTACTAACATTTATTATATTAAAAGTCACTCCATGGGAAATTGAATTTATTTAACTTTCCAAAATGCCATAATTATCTGTCACTTTATAGGACTGCATCCTACATGGCGGGAAAAAAATCATTATAAAAGTAGAACATGTAAACATAACTTAACACGCCACACATTGTCTAAAACGCCAACATTTTCCAAAACACTATACAACTTAAAAATGGTTAAGGTTATTGCATGGAGGTTTGAAAGGTCGAAGAGACGTTTCATCCTAAAGTTCTCTGATAGGAGAAGGGTGACGGTCAAGACAATCAAGGCCATACTTAGTATGGATAAAGGGGTTTAGAGGGATATTCTGGCCCTTGGGGTTCCAATGGCCAACGACTGTGAAAGAACTCGAAAGGTAATAAGAAGATTGGAGAGAAAAATTCCAGCAGAAGATGATGATGATGATATTGACGACACTCCTCTACCAACAGTTAGCATCTGGGTGGTGCATGAAGAAGCAGGAACGGTTGAAGTGACTTATCGATATGGGGTGGAATATTCATTGTCGATGGAGGAAATGACGAAGACAGAGAAGCGACATCTTCTTGAACAACTCTGTGATTTAGCACCTTCGAACGATGCAAGATCCAGGGTTGTAATGATATTTAAGTATAGGGCCATAGTGTGACACCCCAGGAAAACCCGTGAACGACACAACTCATCTAGCTTCCTCAGTAACCGCATGCTAAATTTCGGGACGAAATTTCTTTCAAGTTGGGGATAATGTGACAACCTGAGTTTCTGAGATTCCATCTTCGTATTATTGCACGTTAATTGTATAGATCGTTTGTTTGACACGAATTGTTTGTTCACAACTGTACACGTGTGTATTATGACAAATCGTATTGTAATTTATATGATGTGTATGATTTATATGGTGTGTGGATTAAATGTGTTTGTAGTGTATGTTAATGAGGGATCTTGTGTTAATTGGTATCTTATAACTAAATATGGATTTTTGGTTGGAAACCCCACCCACGAAATCACCCCAATCTGATACTTTAGTAGAAAACAATTGTGGTGAAAACACCCTAGTGTTTTCGTCCACAAGAGGGCCAACGAAAAACCAAATGGGCTTTGGCCCAGTTGTGATTTGATAAACATCTGTTTAACCTTTACGTGAACATTATTTGGCAAACCCTAATCACAACTCACACACTCTCTCTCTCGCTACCCTTGGAACTCGACGACAGCCCCCTCTCGGTCGAAGCCAAACCCTCCTTGTTCGATCTCTGGTTAGTGATATATATGTTCCGTTGACTTAGGATGCTTATCGTATGATCATGATATAATCTGTTTTAGATGATTTGGCACTTATGGATGTTTATGTGGTTGTTCACGAACTGTTATGTTTATTGGATGAGAGGTTCGATCGTGTGTGTCTGCTAAAGATGATTTGAACGATATTAATGTGTTCCGGATTCGAAAACAGATTCACATGCCGATACTGTTGATTATGTGATATGATTATGTTATACTAATTGAATGGATGATACATGTTTTCATGTTAGTTGTTAAATTGAATACTGATTCTGTATGATAGAACAATGATCCACGAATTGATATCAGGAAATTGATTTATGTAACTGTTGAGAAGATGATGTCTGGCCAACGAAATCACATCATTGGACGGAAACACTTGTGTGTTTTCGTCACACTTGAAGTCAACGAAAACACTAGAGTTTTCGGCCCAAGCTTATGTTCAATAAAAGCCCAAGAGTGTTTTCGGCCCAAGTTGGATTTCGGCCCATAAGGGATTTCGGCAAAACTTTGATGTTTCACATGTGTTTTCGTCACTTATGATTTTATGTGTATTCTCGATGGTAACTCGGTTAGTTATTAACTACGTTAGTTGTTGAACCTGTTAAGTATATTAACTCTGTTAAGCATGTGACTCTCTGTTAAACGAGTAAACTCTGTTAAGTTAGTAAGTTGTTAACTTTTATTGTTTGTTAACCTTGTTAGTTAACTCTCATTATTAGTTTAGCATCTCTGTTATAAATATCAAACCATGTTAAGTATGTTAACCTTATTACATATGTTAACTCTGTTAGTTCTGATCCAACCATGTTATGGCTCATTAACTATGCTAAGTCAGTAACTGTATTAAGTATGTTATTGGATAATATGCTATAATAAACTGTGAAAGACTGTTATGTGAAACACGAATTGTGCACATGTGATTAACTGTTATGTGATGTATGATTAACTGCCAAACACACTCTGTGATATTACTGTGATGATAGTTACATGTGAAATATTACGAACGTGAACTGATTGAGTATACGTGCACTATAGGACTTGACTGATTTCTTGTGAACATATACTTTAGCATACCGAGCAAACCAAGGTGAGTTCACACTCTTACCAAGGCATGGGATTCCCGGGGGTTGGGAATGGGTTGAATGATGGGATTGAACAATTACTCGTACTTACACGGCTACTAGACTATCTACCATGGTCCTCAGGTTAAGCAGGACACTTACGTAAAACCTACGTAAACAAGTACATATTACTGTCTTCCGGAGTCAGGAAGGACACTTACGTAAAACCTCCATAAACAAGAACATGCTACTGTCTTCCGGAGTCAGGAAGGACACTTACGTAAAACCTACGTAAACTCACACATGCTACTGTCTTCCGGAGTCAGGAAGGACACTTACGTAAAACCTACGTAAACCCCATGCGTACCACTGTCCTCGGGTAAAGAAGGACACTTACGTAAAACCTACGTAAAGCTTGTACGTACTACCGTTCTCGGGTTAAGAAGAACACTTATGGTTACAAATAGTCTAGTGTATATGCAAACATGGGAAGCCCCCACTAATGGAACATACTATCGGCCTAGTAGAGCCACATATTACGAAACAAACTTACTATTACGAACTTACTTACTGTGAACTCGCTCAACTAGTTGTTGACTCTCTGTTACATGCCTTGCAGGACCATAGGTACTCTTGGAGCTTGCACGGGAGGCGCGGTGGTTGTGGACAAGGAATCATGATTGCTTTGATTAAACATTAGACATTTCATACTTTATTTATGTTGGGCCTTTACTCATATGCTTCCGCTAAACATTGATATTGCACTTATATTTTCAACACCTTTCATATTGGTTTGGTTGAATTACAAACACTTTTATTTATTACTTGCATGTTCAATATGATTGGTGGCTTGATCCTAGTCAGTCACGCTCCCAAGCGGTGATACTCCGCGTGTGGATTTTGGGGGTGTGACAGATTGGTATCAGAGCCATTGGTTATAGAGAACTCGGCTTTAATAAGGGAAAAACGTTTTTATTAAAACCAGACTATAACCAGTACAGTGCTCAACGATCCACAACGACGCCTCGCTCCACGTGCAAGACTCAACATCCTAGGTAATAAGGTTTATGTTTATTGCCTACATGCTAGAATTACATAGAACTTTGCTCGTGGTATGCTTAGATTACATTGTCTACTATTCGTTATTGCTCGAGAACACTTGTGTGCTTACTCTCTTCTGTCATCGCACTATTCGCGAACCTCTCTCACTTATGTTGCATTTGCTATGAAGATCATGGCCAGACGTATCAACTTGACTCAAGCCCAGTTGACGGCTCTCATTAACGAACGAGTTGCTGCGGCACTTGCAGCCATACAAGCAGGAGGTATACCCTGCAGTCGTAACTAGGATCTTTAGATCCTACACTCCTAAACCAACTCTTGTGTTTAACCTTGTCCTATTCTTATACACAATAGGTCAACACGCTCAGCCACCTGTTTGCACCTTCAAAAATCTCAAGGATTGCCGACCTAGTACCTTCAGCGGTACTGAGGGAGTTGTAGGCCTCCTCCATTGGTTCGAGAGGCTCGAAACTGACTTTGAGGTGCGTGATTGCCCTGAGTCTCGTAGAGTAAAGTTTGCTACTGGAACACTCGAAGGTGCTGCATTAACCTGGTGGGAAGCACAGGTTCAGATGTTAGGGCTGGCAGCTGCTAATGCCACCCCCTGGAACGAGTTCAAGGACCTAATTAAGGAAGAGTTTTGCAGTCGGGAAGACATCCACAATCTAGAGGTGGAGTTCCTCAACTTACAGATGGCGGGGTCAGAAATTGAGGCTTATACGAAGAGATCAAATGAATTAGCCACATTTTGTCCCGCTATGGTAGACCCTCCCACCAAACGCATCGAGCTGTATCTCAAGGGTCTTGTGCCCGAAATTCAGAGTCATGTGACCACAGCTAATCTTGGCACTATCCAGCAAGTCACTCGGCTTGCTCATCGTCTCACAGACCAGGCAGTAGAACAAAACAAACTACCAAAACGTGTTAAAGCTGCTACTACATGTGCTTCTAGTGACAACAAACGCAAGTGGGATGGAAACCTGAGCGAGGGGTTAATTCCGGTTCAGCCTCTGGCGCAGCAGCAAAAGATAGACGACTACCAGAGTCCCAGTCAGCAGTTTTCTGGTAGTCATGGGCAGAGTGGATATCGAGGAAGTCATCCAAAGTGTAACAGATGCAATAGGCACCACAGCGGTCAGTGCAACAAGGGTCGTTGTCAGAGGTGTCTCAAGATAGGTCATGAAGCTAAGGATTGTCGAAGCTCACGTCCTGTAACTCAAGAACAACAACGGCCGCCTCAATCTCCACAGAATCAGCAGCAACAACAGAGTTTTAAAGGATGTTTTCAGTATGATGCTAAAGATCATTACAAGAGACATTGTCCACAAATAAACCAGGACCAGACTCAGAACCACGACCATGGAAACAGGGACGACAATGGGGATAGCATTGGGGCAAACAATGGAAACAATGACGCCGGGGCCGCATGTACGTGATTGGTCAGGGTGACGCAAGGAACGATCCTAACGTAATAATGGGTAAGTTTCTTCTCGACGACTTTTATGTTACTGTCTTGTTTGATTCGGGTGTGGATACCAGTTATATGTCCTTGAAAGTTAGTTAAATGTTAAAACGTGCACCAACTCCCTTGAACACCAAACATGTCGTAGTGTTAGCTAATGGTAGAAGTCTAGAGGCCACCCATAGTTCAGGGTTGTAATCTTATCCTCGCTGGTCAGACGTTCTCTATCGACCTCATTCCTATAGTTCTGGGCAGCATCTATAGCTCGCGCACCGTATCGCTTAGCTCCAACCGAACTAAAAGAACTGTCCAAGCAATTGCAACAACTCTAGGAAAAGGGTTTCATTCGTCCTAGCTCTTCGCCCTGGGGAGCTTCCGTATTGTTTGTTAAGAAGAAAGACGGTACCTTCTGCATGTGCATAGATTACCGCGAACTAAACAAGGTGACCGTAAAGAATCACTATCCTCTTCCACGCATTGACGACTTGTTCGACCAGCTGCAAGGGTCGAGCTACTATTCAAGGATTGATCTGAGGTCAGGCTACCATCAACTGAGAGTCCGGGATGAGGACGTCTCCAAAACAGCATATAGAACTCGCTACAGCCACTACGAGTTCCTGGTCATGCCATTCGGGTTAACAAACGCACCTGCAGTCTTCATGGATCTTATGAACAGAGTGTGCAAGCCCTACCTGGATAAGTTTGTGATTGTATTCATCGACGACATTCTGATCTACTCTAAGAGTCAGGAGGAACACGAGCAGCATTTACGACTTATTTTGGAACTCCTTCGAACAGAACAGCTGTACGCCAAGTTTTCGAAATGCGACTTCTGGCTTCGTGAAGTCCACTTTCTAGGCCACGTGGTAAACAAGGATGGGATTCATGTTGATCCATCCAAGGTAGATTCGAATCAAGAACTGGCCTGCACCTCGCACACCAACATAAATTCGCCAATTCTTGGGTTTGGCAGGTTAATACAGAAGGTTCATCAAAGACTTCTCAAAGATTGCACAGCCTCTTACACTACTGACACAGAAAGGTGTTGCTTATCGTTGGGGTAATACCCAGGAAACAGCGTTTCAGCACTTAAAGGATAGACTTTGCAGTGCACCTATCCTTTCATTGCCAGAGGGCACAGATGACTTTGTGGTCTACTGCGACGCATCTATTCAGGGTCTTGGGTGTGTATTGATGCAACGGGATAAAGTCATTGCTTATGCTTCGCGCCAACTTAAGATCCACGAGCGGAATTACACTACACACGATTTAGAGCTGGGAGCTGTTGTTTTTGCGCTCAAGATATGGCGACACTACCTATACGGTACCAAGTGCACCATCTACACTGATCATAGGAGTCTCGAGCATATTTTCAAGCAGAAAGAGTTGAACATGCGTCAGCGTCGATGGGTCGAGCTACTGAACGATTACGAATGTGCTATAAAGTACCATCCGGGCAAAGCCAATGTTGTGGCTGACGCCCTCAGTCGAAAGGACGCCGCGCCTAAGCGTGTGCGAGCTTTACAACTCACTATACAGTCTAGTCTTCCTTCTCAGATACGGGATGCTCAGGTAGAAGCATTGAAACCAGAAAACGTAAGGGCTGAAGCCCTACGCGGCTCAAGGCAACGCTTAGAACAGAAGGAGGATGGTGCCTACTACGTCACAGGACGCATTTGGGTCCCACTTTATGGCAGCCTACGAGAGCTTGTGATGGATGAGGCACACAAGTCTCGCTACTCGGTACATCCAGGTTCGGATAAAATGTACCACGATATCAAAACTACATATTGGTGGCCTAGCATGAAAGCTCACATAGCAACTTACGTTAGCAAGTGTTTGACTTGTGCGAGAGTCAAAGCGGAATATCAGAAACCATCAGGCCCACTCCAACAACCGAAAATACCGCAATGGAAATGGGAACAAATTTCCATGGATTTTGTTACTGGTCTGCCTAGATCTCAGCGCGGAAACGAAACTATTTGGGTGATCGTGGATCGACTCACTAAGTCTGCACACTTCCTGGCTATTAAGGAAACAGACAAGTTCTCTACATTAGCAGATATCTATCTTAAAGAAGTGGTTTCAAGGCACGGGGTGCCAACTTCCATTATCTCTGATCGTGATGCATGTTTTACTTCAGAACTGTGGCGAGCAATGCACAAATCTTTTGGCTCTCGTTTAGAAATGAGCATAACTTATCACCCTCAGACAGATGGGCAATCTGAGCGCACTGTTCAAACTCTAGAAGACATGCTTCATGCATGTGTAATTGACTTTGGCAACGGCTGGGAAAAGCATCTGCCACTTGTGGAATTTTCGTACAATAACAGCTACCACACCAGCATTAAAGCTGCTCCATTTGAGGCATTGTACGGACGTAAATGCCGGTCACCTCTTTGTTGGGCAGAGGTGGGTGATAGTCAAATCACAGGTCCAGAACTCGTAGTTGATACTACAGAAAAGGTTGCTCAGATACGACAACGCATGGCGGCAGCTCGTGACCGTCAGAAAGCATATGCCGATAAAGACAGGAAACCACTCAAGTTCCAGGTTGGGGATCGAGTGCTACTCAAATTTTCACCGTGGAAGGGTGTGGTTCGTTTTGGCAAACGAGGCAAGCTCAATCCGCGATATGTCGGACCATTCGAAATCATTGAGAAAATAGGCAAAGTGGCCTACAGACTGAACTTACCAGCTGAACTCAGTGCAGTTCACAACGTATTTCACGTGTCGAATCTGAAGAAGTGTCTGTCAGATGAGACCCTCATAGTTCCTTTGAAGGAGCTCACTATCGACAATCAGTTGCGATTCGTCGAGGAACCAGTTGAAATCACGGACCGGGATGTTAAGGTCCTCAAAGCACACCAGAATACCTCTTGTTCGGGTTCGTTGGAACTCCCGTCGTGGCCTAGAGTTCACCTGGGAACGCGAAGACCAAATGAAACTCAAATATCCCCAGTTATTAGGAAACAGTGCAATTACTACTGAGGCTGAAGCTACTACAGAATTTCGGGACGAAATTCCAAATCAACGGGGGGATGATGTGACACCCCAGGAAAACCCGTGAATGACACAACTCATCTAGCTTCCTCAGTAACCGCATGCTAAATTTCGGGACGAAATTTCTTTCAAGTTGGGGATAATGTGACAACCTGAGTTTCTGAGATTCCATCTTTGTATTATTGCACGTTAATTGTATAGATCGTTTGTTTGACACGAATTGTTTGTTCACAACTGTACACGTGTGTATTATGACAAATCGTATTGTAATTTATATGATGTGTATGATTTATATGGTGTGTGGATTAAATGTGTTTGTAGTGTATGTTAATGAGGGATCTTGTGTTAATTGGTATCTTATAACTAAATATGGATTTTTGGCTGGAAACCCCACCCACGAAATCACCCCAATCTGATACTTTAGTCGAAAACACTTGTGGTGAAAACACCCTAGTGTTTTCGTCCACAAGAGGGCCAACGAAAAACCAAATGGGCTTTGGCCCAGTTGTGATTTGATAAACATCTGTTTAACCTTTACGTGAACATTATTTGGCAAACCCTAATCACAACTCACACACTCTCTCTCTCGCTACCCTTGGAACTCGACGACAGCCCCCTCTCGGTCGAAGCCAAACCCTCCTTGTTCGATCTCTGGTTAGTGATATATATGTTCCGTTGACTTAGGATGCTTATCGTATAATCATGATATAATCTGTTTTAGATGATTTGGCACTTATGGATGTTTATGTGGTTGTTCACGAACTGTTATGTTTATTGGATGAGAGGTTCGATCGTGTGTGTCTGCTAAAGATGATTTGAACGATATTAATGTGTTCCGGATTCGAAAACAGATTCACATGCCGATACTGTTGATTATGTGATATGATTATGTTATACTAATCGAATGGATGATACATGTTTTCATGTTAGTTGTTAAATTGAATACTGATTCTGTATGATAGAACAATGATCCACGAATTGATATCAGGAAATTGATTTATGTAACTGTTGAGAAGATGATGTCTGGCCAACGAAATCACATCATTGGACGGAAACACTTGTGTGTTTTCGTCACACTTGAAGTCAACGAAAACACTAGAGTTTTCGGCCCAAGCTTATGTTCAATAAAAGCCCAAGAGTGTTTTCGGCCCAAGTTGGATTTCGGCCCATAAGGGATTTCGGCAAAACTTTGATGTTTCACATGTGTTTTCGTCACTTATGATTTTATGTGTATTCTCGATGGTAACTCGGTTAGTTATTAACTACGTTAGTTGTTGAACCTGTTAAGTATATTAACTCTGTTAAGCATGCGACTCTCTGTTAAACGAGTAATCTCTGTTAAGTTAGTAAGTTGTTAACTTTTATTGTTTGTTAACCTTGTTAGTTAACTCTCATTATTAGTTTAGCATCTCTGTTATAAATATCAAACCATGTTAAGTATGTTAACCTTATTACATATGTTAACTCTGTTAGTTCTGATCCAACCATGTTATGGCTCATTAACTATGCTAAGTCAGTAACTGTATTAAGTATGTTATTGGATAATATGCTATAATAAACTGTGAAAGACTGTTATGTGAAACACGAATTGTGCACATGTGATTAACTGTTATGTGATTTATGATTAACTGCGAAACACGCTCTGTGATATTACTGTGATGATAGTTACATGTGAAATATTACGAACGTGAACTGATTGAGTATATGTGCACTATAGGACTTGACTGATTTCTTGTGAACATATACTTTAGCATACCGAGCAAACCAAGGTGAGTTCACACTCTTACCAAGGTATGGAATTCCCGGGGGTTGGGAATGGGTTGAATGATGGGATTGAACAATTACTCGTACTTACATGGCTACTAGACTATCTACCATGGTCCTCGGGTTAAGCAGGACACTTACGTAAAACCTACGTAAACAAGTACATATTACTGTCTTCCGGAGTCAGGAAGGACACTTACGTAAAACCTACGTAAACAAGAACATGCTACTGTCTTCTGGAGTCAGGAAGGACACTTACGTAAAACCTACGTAAACTCACACATGCTACTGTCTTCCGGAGTCAGGAAGGACACTTACGTAAAACCTACGTAAACCCCACGCGTACCACTGTCCTCGGGTAAAGAAGGACACTTACGTAAAACCTACGTAAAGCTTGTACGTACTACCGTTCTCGGGTTAAGAAGAACACTTATGGTTACAAATAGTCTAGTGTATATGCAAACATGGGAAGCCCCCACTAATGGAACATACTATCGGCCTAGTAGAGCCACATATTACGAAACAAACTTACTATTACGAACTTACTTACTGTGAACTCGCTCAACTAGTTGTTGACTCTCTGTTACATGCCTTGCAGGACCATAGGTACTCTTGGAGCTTGAACGGGAGGCGCGGTGGTTGTGGACAAGGAATCATGATTGCTTTGATTAAACATTAGACATTTCATACTTTATTTATGTTGGGCCTTTACTCATATGCTTCCGCTATACATTGATATTGCACTTATGTTTTCAACACCTTTCATATTGGTTTGGTTGAATTACAAACACTTTTATTTATTACTTGCATGTTCAATATGATTGGTGGCTTGATCCTGGTCAGTCACGCTCCCAAGCGGTGATACTCCGCGTGTGGATTTTGGGGGTGTGACACATAGGCTGCAGCAAAGAAGAGACGAGATGATGGCGTTATACGCCAATGTAAAATATGATGATGATGATGATGATGATGAATATGAAGAAAGTGATGAACAAAGTGATGGGTACATCTCTGATGTAATCCCATACACATAAGACTATTAGTTTTATTTGATTTCGTCTTATTGTAATCTTATGAAATATTAATGAATGGTAATGAAGGATAATGCCAAGAACGCCAAAAAATATACCTTTATAACAAATATGGGATTAGTTCAACTGGGAACGCCATAACGCCAAAAAAATTATCTATGTAACACAAAAACAATTAATTCAACGAGACAGATCCAAAAAAAGGGTAAAACGCCAAGTAGTTATTGAATCTAATTAACGCCAAAATAATCTTAGATGCCAAAAATAGAGCAGCATTGTGACACACGAAATTAGGAAAAAAGAAGATTAAAAAAGACAAAAAAGCCCGTCCCACCCTGATTATATCCTGCGCCACGTGTTCCATCAGGATGCGTTCTCACCGTTCTCACACTTTAGAACGTTTTCTCCTGAACCCGTTTATGTGTGTGTGTGTGTATGTATATATTGCATCTTGTATAGTTCGATCTTCTCGACCTCAAGAAATTAAAATCAAATCTATAAACCAAACTCAAAATGGTTATAGCTTGATTTAAATTTGTACTACCACTTCTAAAATGTCTTGAAAAATATATTTAAAAAATAACTAATTCACACCTTACCCGAAGGCTGCCTAAAAATCCAATAAAAGACCTCTTGATGCTTAGTCGTTTTGGTTAAGCAGTTGAGGATTCGATCACTTGTCAAGCCTATAATATTTTCTTCTTTCGTTGCGACTCAAATGTTTACCCCAACATAAGATATCAGCCAAGTGTTGAGCGAACATTGTGAGTTGTGTGATTTAGTATAAAAGACAATTTTTCGTAAGCTTGTAATATTTTTCCGTGTCTTTTTAAATATATAAATTAAACACAAAAATAAAAAAGGTTGAAGTAAGAGAAAGACGTGGAGATGCTCAGTTCTTGGCCCACAGATCAAAACCAAAAAAAATCTTGGGTGTACAATAAAACCAAAATTTATAGAGTTTTGCTTGAGGACAAACAAAGATTCAAGTGTGGAGACATAGGATATGAGCTAAAATACAATTTTTTTATATAATTTTATACACACTTTCTATTATGTTTTGTTAAAGATATATTCAAAATAGGCTTAAATTGGTTTAGATTTGATTTTCAAGACAAAACTAACCCAAGAATAACAAAAGAAGCAAATCGGGAAAAAAAGGAATAAAATGGGAGAAAATGTCCAGATACGCCCCATGCCTTGTATCCAGAGACTGCTAGATACATCCAGAAGACAATTGTGCTAAGAACGAAGAAGAAAAGCCAATGCACACGCCATGCCGCGACAGTACAAGTCAAAGAGACCTTTTGAAAGTTTGGAAGATCCCGTGGGACCCACAAAGTTGACCATGGGTCGTGCCTTGTAAACCAGGAGTAGCCAGGTACTCCCCGTGTGTGGGCCCCAGCCAGCCTATAAATAGAGGTCATTCTCCACAATTTTCACTTGCGCATTTTCTCCCCTCTTCTCCACTACACACTATCTATAGTCATTGTAAGCATTAGGAAAACTAAAAAATTATTAACGTAATCAAGCTTTTTATGATTTATATAATTTTTTCAAGTGTGGTAACATCTAATTTCATTGCCATTCTTGGTTAGATTCTTGAAGGTGTTTGGGGGAAACTTATCCCCTTGATGTTGAGCTAACTAGGGAAGATTATGGGTGAACAAGGTGTGTGTGTGTGTTAATGATTTTAAGTAATTAAATGGTTTATATAAAGATATTGAAATAATAGTGCACTCTTAAGTTGGCTCATTAGAGTTTCCACCTGATTCTTAAAATCTATCAATGATCTTGCGACGCCATTAACTTGGGTCGTTCACGTTTTCTGTGTTTTTGTAGAGTAAAAACATGTTGATGTTCTTAGCGGAGGTTAAAGGTTTTGAATGAGATTTCGGGTTGGATAAGCTCTTGCCTGTGCGCGGAGAGAACACCAAAGTGTAAATGGCTTAGTATATATAAAAGTAAATGTTATGGGCGAAATTCTGAGCCCATATCCTGAGAAATATCTTGGATTATATATTGGTTATATGATATCTATTCACATCCGGGATGCTGATTCAGGATATTGGTAACATCCTGAATGGTATCCTCAGGATCACTAACGGATTATGTGCAGGTACGTGGGTTGGAAGCTAGCAACGTTCACAAGGAATTATTTCGCGGAAGACTCGATCCAAGCCGTTCGAATAAAGACGTTGGTGCCGTATTACTCGGTCTACAACGTTTACAATGGAATATTCGGAGTATCCCATATTTATAGGAATTATCGTTTGTAATTTGTTACTATAAATAGGTGGGTATACCAGATCGAATAGGACGACACATGAACACTCGCTACACTCTTACACTTGTTCTCTAGCAATTTTCACTTTCACACAAAAGCATTGTAACACTTAGCGATCTGGTCTATATCCTGCACTGTATCCTGAAGTTTAAAGCAATAAGAAGAACAAGGCAGCTGCGATTGTCAGCTCCCGAGGTTTTATGCCGGCGATCTAGATTGATCAAGGGCTTTCCTCGTACATTTCGTGTCACCTCCTTTACTTTTTGCTCATTGTTTGATCGTAGATACAACTCAATATCCTGAGCCGTATCCTGAATACTGTTTTTCCAAACAACTTAACAAGCATATTTTCAACACACTTTTTAGCACACTACCTCACTTAACTAATTTGATCACTAAATTGCTTCGGTAATTTTTGACCAAAACAATTTGGCGCCCACCGTGGGGTAAGTGGTGCTCTCTTTACTAAAAATTTTTGTGAAATCACTAATCGGTTTTCTGTTTTCAAAACTTTTTGCCACGTTGTTTACAATGGCCTCAAGATCAAACGTGAGCTCCTCCACTGTGTCTGCTACAACTTCTGCTACTACTGGTCCGGTGCTTCCACCACCCCCTCCAAGGGTGCAATCTTCTTCACAACCTCAGGATATTATCCCTACTCGGAGTATTCAGGGATCTGCTCCGATTTTAGCTTCTAATGATGAAATTCTAACCTTATTTGGAAGTGTGCAGGAACAAATGAGGCAGCAACAGGAAACAAACCAAATGCTGTTGAGGGAAATACAACTCCTGCAGTCTGGCTCGAGCAGATCTGCTGAGGATATCGTCACTCCACTGCAACCCAGAACTCTGAACTTCAGTTCGGCCGTGTACACTGAGGATAATAGGGGGAATATTGTGCCCAGCCTTCCTCAGAATCATACTCCTGAAATACCCTCCTCGATCAGGATGTCAACCCTGAGGAGCTCAGGATATGCTTCAGGATATGTGCAAAATCCTCCGACGGGTAACGTGTCAAATAATAATAATACTCATGCTGCTAACAATAGTGGGTCTTTGCAGGATACAGGTGTAACATCAGCATTTACTAGGGAGCTTCAGAAGTTGAAGGACATGATATCCAGCGTGCCTGGAGTGGTCCAGCCAATCCCAGAAGTGTCCCAAGACAGCCACATGATATCTCGTTTTGCATATCCTATCTGTGATGCTGAGATTCCAAAGAGATTTCAAACTCCCAACATGAAGCTTTATGATGGAACTACGGATCCTGAAGAGCATATTGCCCAGTATAGGGAAAGGATGGAAATTAACCCTATCCCTCCGGAGCTCAAGGAAGCATGCTTGTGCAAGGGTTTTGGTTCTACCTTAACAGGATCAGCCTTGAAATGGCTCCTAAATGTTCCTCCTCATTCAATTACATCATTTGCTCACCTAGTGAATTTATTTAATAGTCAGTTTTCTTGTAGTAGAAGCTTTGAAAAACTAACAAGTGACCTTTACAGGATAACACAGGGGCCTCAAGAATCCCTAAGGGATTATGTGAACAAGTTCAGCCGGGAATCTTTAGACATTCCGCATCTTGATGTTGCAACAGCTGTGCAAGCTTTCAAGATGGGGTTGCAAAAAGATTCTCAATTTTACCAAGACCTTGTAATGAATCCGTGCAGGAACTTGGATGAAGCTCGAAACAGGGCCCTAAGATATATTCGATTGGAGGATGACAGAAAGATGCAAGAGAGGATGAACTCGTCCAACACCTATGAGTCAACTAACAGGAAGTCAGAATCCTCATTTAAGCCATATCGCCCTAAGCCATATGGTAGAAATGAAAATAAGAAAGTGAATGCTATCGAAGACGAGGATCCTGAAGAATATCCTGAGTTATCGGAATATTGCTTTTCTGTTAACATTCCTGAATTAATGTATGCCATGTAGGGTTTAGGAGACAAGTCTAGGTGGCCTCGAAAGAATCAACAAAAGGCCGATTGGAAAGATAAGTCAAAATGGTGTGCTTTCCACGAGGATTTCGGACATGTAACTGAGGATTGCATTGCTCTAAGGAAAGAAATAAGCTATCTCCTAAGCAAGGGATATCTGAAAGATCTCTTAGGAAGGAAGAAGAATAAGGGTCAGGATACTGAGAAGGATCCTGAGCGAGCAGCGTCACCTCCCGCGGATGCCAAGATAATCAACTTTATTTCGGGAGGATCCGACATTTGTGGGACTTCGTATTCGACGGCAAAGAGACATGCCAAAGAAGCTAAGGCTGAAAGGGGAGACAAACCTGTCAGGATGACTACCCTCACAACTGACAAAGTGATCACATTTGATGCTGATGACAGGGATACTGTCCAAGATCCTCATCATGATGCTCTGGTAATAACATTATATGTGGCTAACCATTTTGTACGCAGGATACTGGTTGATAATGGCAGCTCCGTCAACATAATCCAACTAGAAACTCTGAAGAGAATGAATGTATCTTCTATGGATATCACTTCGAAGTCCACCGTGCTTGTTGGATTCAGTGGAGAGGCTAGGAACACAGTAGGAGAGATAAAGTTACCAGTATATGTTGAAGGCGTCAACTTGATACAACGTTTCTGTGTGATGGATTCTCTATCCTGCTATAACATCATACTGGGAAGACCATGGATTCACGATATGAAGGCTGTGCCATCAACATATCACCAATGCATCAAGATCCCTACCCCTTGGGGAGTCGTCAAGGTTGAAAGTGATCAACAGGAGGCGAAAGAATGTTACTCATCCTCGATGAAATCCTCAACCAAGCCTAGTGCAGCGTAGCAATTAAAGATGCGGGCCCAGGATATCATGGAGGATCCGGAGCAGGATGTGAAGAAAATTATCCTGGATCAGGATAATCCTGATATCTCGGTGCTCGTAGGAACCAATATCCCTCATGATATTGAAGAACAGTTAACTGACTTTTTGAAATGCAGGATGTCAACGTTTGCATGGAAGCATGAGGATATGACAGGCATATCCAAAGACATTATCACTCACAAGCTTGGAATTGACAAATCATTCAAGCCTGTTCAGCAAAAAAGAAGGAAATTTGCTCCTGAGCGGAATACGATTATCCAAGAGGAAGTTGAAAGATTGTTGAAGTCCAGGATGATCAGAGAAGTTAAATTTCCAAGATGGCTAGCAAACGTAGTTGTGGTACAGAAGAAAAATGGGAAATGGATAGTCTGTGTAGACTACACAGATTTGAACAAGGCTTGTCCTAAAGACCCATTTCCTCTTCCTCACATTGATGCAATGGTGGATGCTACTGCCGGGCATGAAATGTTGACCTTCATGGATGCATCCTCAGGATTTCAACAGATTCAAATGGAACCCTCTGACCAGGAGGATACTGCTTTCATGACACCAACAGGTATTTATTGT
Source organism: Helianthus tuberosus (assembly GCA_030545235.1). Classification (NCBI taxonomy): domain Eukaryota; kingdom Viridiplantae; phylum Streptophyta; class Magnoliopsida; order Asterales; family Asteraceae; genus Helianthus; species Helianthus tuberosus. The sequence goes on from JARYGA010025006.1 coordinate 24,676, forward strand.
TATATGGCTATGCCTTTTGGTTTGAAAAATGCAGGTGCAACATATCAGAGATTGGTAAATATGATGTTCAAAGACAAGCTGGGGGACACCATGGAGGTATACATTGACGATATGGTGGTAAAATCAAAGAAAGCCCAGGATCACCTCCAGGATATTAAAGGAGCATTTGATATCCTGGACCAATATAACATGAAGCTAAATCCTGCTAAGTGTCATTTCGGAGTGGGGGCAGGAAAATTGCTAGGATACATGGTGACCAAAAGAGGAATAGAGGCGAGCCCGGAACAGATTAAAGCCATCTTGGATATTAAGTCACCCTCAAATATGAAAGATGTTCAACGATTAACAGGGAGAGTGGCAGCATTAAACAGATTTATTTCAAGATCTTCAGAGAAATGCAAAGAGTTTTATGATATCCTGAAGAAGAATAAGAAATTTGAATGGGGTGAGAAGCATGAAGCAGCCCTGCAGGATTTGAAGCAATATCTTACAACTGCACCTCTGCTGATGAAGCCTGAGAATGGTGAACCACTATCCCTATACCTCGCAGTATCAGGAAATGCTGTAAGTGCCGTCCTTGTAAAGGATCATGAAGGTCAGCAATATCCTGTTTATTATGTTAGTAAATGTTTGTTAAATGCTGAAACTAGGTATTCTCATTTAGAAAAATTGATACTAGCATTAGTTATGGCATCAACGAAGCTTAGACATTACTTTGAGACACATAGGATTCATGTTAAAACAAATTATCCTGTCAAAAATGTGCTTAGGAAACCAGAGATGTCAGGCAGGATGGCCAAGTGGTCAGTAAAATTGAGTGCTTATGATTTAGTATATGAACCTAGAAATGCCATAAAGTCTCAGGCTTTAGCTGACTTTGTGGCTGATTTCAGTAGTGACATTCAGGATGAGGTAGACCTAGAAGTTGAACAGTTAGGAGAATCCTCAGGATCCTGGACATTATATACTGATGGTGCATCTAATGTACGAGGAGTAGGATTGGGAATACTACTAAAATCGCCACAAGGGGACATGTTACCCCAGGCTATTAGATGTGAATTTCCTGCTACTAATAATGAAGCAGAGTATGAGGCTTTAATTGCAGGATTAGAGTTGGCTAAGAATATGAATATCAAGAATTTGCAAGTATATGTTGACTCCTTGTTAATTACTAACCATTTTAATGGATCCTATGCAGTCAAGGGTGAGAAATTAATCGAATACCTCGATATTCTCAAAAAATTAGCAGGATATTTCGATGTTTTTACACTTGAACAGGTACCAAGGGGGGACAATACTGAAGCAGATGCTTTGGCAAACCTGGGATCATCAATCAGGATACCAGAAGGGACCCAAATACCAATATTACATATCTTGTATCCTGCAACGAATCCTCAGGATAAAGAAGTAGCGGCTATTCAGGATCCTGGAGCAGAGTATCCTGAAAAGAATCCTAAATCCTGGATGACTCCAATCATGAGATATCTCAAGGAAGGACACATCCCCGAAGATGAAAATCCTAAGGCATTTAGGATGAAGGTATCACGATTCACTATTATAAATAATGTTTTAAACAAGAAATCTCTTGCAGTACCGTATTTGAGGTGCTTGGAGGATCTTGAAGCAAAAGAAGTACTTCAGGATATACATGAAGGGGATTGTGGTAACCACACTGGGGGCAGGTCATTGTTCTCGAAAGTATTAAGGACAGGATATTATTGGCCAACGATGAGGAAAGATGCTGCAGAATATGCTCGAAGTGTGATGCATGTCAAAGGCATAGTAACATACTACATCAACCAGCTGAACCACGATATCCTGTAGTTTCCCCTTGGCCATTCATGAAATGGGGGATGGATATAGTAGGGAAGTTACCAAAAGCTCCGGGAGGAAAAAGTCTTTATGCTAGCAATGACAGATTATTTCTCTAAGTGGGTTGAAGCTAAAGCATTTGTCCAAGTTAGAGACCAAGAAGTAGTATCCTTCATAAAGAGGAATATCCTGACCAGGTTTGGGGTACCAGCTGAAATCATTTGTGATAATGGGTCCCAGTTTATAAGCAAGAGGACTGCCGACTTTTGCAAGAGTTGGGGAATCAAAATGATCACGTCTACTCCGGTACATCCTCAAGCGAATGGACAAGCAGAATCCTCAAACAAGATAATTGTCAATAACTTAAAGAAGAGACTTGGATCCAAAAAAGGAAGATGGGCAGAAGAGTTACCTTTTGTTTTGTGGGCTGATAGGACAACGGTAAAGAATGCAACAGGCCAAACCCCATTTTCCTTGGTATTTGGAGCAGAAGCAATGATTCCAACGGAAATGGCGATACCTACTGCAAGATCTCTCCTGCAGGATCCTGAACAGAATCCTGAAGCCTTATATCAAGATTTGGATACTATAGATGAAAAGAGAGATGCAACAAGGCTAAGGATAGCAGCATATCAACAAAGAATATCCAGAGCATATAACAAGAATATAAGAACTAGGAGATTTCAAGTTGGTGATTGGGTGCTAAGAAAGGCTTTTCAAAATACCACTAATCCTGCCGATGGCAAGTTAGCTCCGAAATGGGAAGGACCATATGAAGTTGAGTCAGAGGCAGGGAAAGGAGCTTATCGACTCAAGAATATGGAAGGGGATATGCTACCAAGATCCTGGAATGTAATACACTTAAAGCTCTATTTCAAGTAAGAATCGAATTTAATTTCTATCTCAGAATGGTATGTATTCTATCTTTTTAAATATATTTGTTTATTATCTTGAACCCAATACTGACTTAAGCATCGGAGGGGTGTTAGCCAAGCTAACACCCACCTTAGTTTACAGTTGTTTTGCTGCATATGTTTCAGGATATAGCTCCAGGATATGCACTCTGGATAACTCGAAAGATTAGAGGATTGGCCCCCTCTCTCACGTTTAAGGGAACTGATCCCTTCACAGGTTTAAAGGTATTCACCTTTCTCAAGAATTGGGTTTAAACACCCCGCCTGAAGTGCAAGTTATCTAGGGATAGTTCACGGTGGCGGGACCAGTTCATGTAAAAGTGGCTGACAATTTCGTTACTGTTGGCTATACCCTGGATCCTAAAGGTATATGAGGATTGATCACCCTCTCTCACGAAAGGGTATTTTCATACTCTTTAAGGTTTAAAGGTTTTCACCTTTCTAAGATCTGGAGTTTATACACTCTCGCCTGTAGCGCATGAAACTCAGGGTTTATCCCCAGGATATCAGGGTTTATCCCCAGGATATTAAGGGTTTATCCCCAGTATGCTACGGATTCATTTCAGAATATAAAGGGTTATGCCTTGAGGTGTTTGGAATTTGTTCAAGCCAAAGTATGAATACATTTGCATTTCTGTAACATACGCAGGGGACATACATTATACTATTCAAAGGTTGGATCCAAGTTTGTAAGTATGCACTGGGGACATTCCTAAGGTGGAAGATTGGAATCGACTCTCTAAGAGTCTTTGGTATGATCTCTCCTTTTTTCAAATGACTTAAGTTTTTCAAATTACATATCCTGACCAGGATATCACTTAGGATACTTGTCAGGATATTTTTAGAATGTGTTCCCATAATATTCTTAAAAATATTCAAACATAACAATTTTCATAAGTAAAATTTGTACACTAATAACAACAATAATAAAGTCAAAAGAGAAGTTATATTATTAACATACCAAAAGATGTGCTCTTAGTTTCACCTCAAAACAAGGCCCATCCACTAAGAGCACTAATAGTTCCTTACCATATGTACCTAACAGTTGAAGGTTTCATCTCAAACCGAGACCCATCCACCTCCAACTGTTGTATTGTTCAAAAAGCATGCAGGAAATGTAAATTGTTCAGATGCAGAAAAGTAAAGTGCGGAAAAGTAAATTGTTTAGGGGATTACAGACCAACATTCAAATTTAAAAAGGTGGGCTCTGGCCTTGGCACGTATATCCGTCATCGCCCACCTGAATGCCCTCACGCAGCGGCATCTTCTCCGACCTTCTCCGACTTCTCAGCACCAGCATCCTGAGCAGCATCCTCAGCAGCATCCATCCTAGCATCCGCTCCAGTGTCCTTCTTGTCTCCATCCTGGTTCACCGCCTCTGCTGACTTAGAAGATTCACCGGCTTCAGCAGGGAGTGGCACAGCTTTGCCTCCAAGCTCCTTCAGCTTGGCCACCCAGGATTCAACCGGCCAGGATGGGCATACAAGGCCAGTTTCCTTGGCCTCGTAGGCCATTTTGATGCGAGCTTGCAGCAGGGAGACGATAGCAGAGGCTTTGATTCCTTTTCAAAACGAAACCATGGCCTGCTCGTGATCCATTTGGACGGTGGCAAGTTTGAGCTCAGCATCTTGGGTGACCTTCTTCAGCATGCCCTCGTAGTGCCGGGTCTTTGCTTCAGCAATGGCACCTTGGTCAGCAACGGTGCTTTCAAGCTGTTTGATCCTGGCTTCATGGAGTGCAGCAGTACCACAGGCATCGTTGTATAGGTGGAGCAAATGCTGGAGGCCCTGCATATCAATTTCAGGTATGAGTCAGAATATATCCTGTCAGGATATCCTATCAGGATATATGTGCAGGATAGGTTTTAGGATATTACCTTGTTGAGGAAGGATGTCATTGGCTCTAAGGAGTCGGAGAAGCTAAGTTCATCATAGGAGAACCCTTCTGAACCTAGAGCACTGACTTCAAGACCTTTCCTCTTTTTTGCTGTGGAAGCACGAGTCCTTGGATTAGCCTTGGGAGCCGGGAGCGGCTTGGAGCTGGTGACAGCAGGGGTCTCCTTCTTGACCATGACTGGAGTAGGGTAGCTGTCAAGTTCGTCAAGGTCTAGGTAGATTGGAACCTTGCTGGAGTCTGCACACAGGGAGTAAAATTCTAAATTTCTCCTAAGTATATCAAATAAAAACATGTATGTACAGGATATTTTGCAGGATCCTTACCAGACATATTTGCACTTGAAAGAGGACTTGGAGTTGGTGGAGATGGGTTGAAACTTCTTTCAGCCTCTGGAAGGAGTCTGATGGCATCAATCCTTTTTTGTGAATCAGCAATAGGAGGTGCAATCTTCCTAAAATCAGCTGCATGCACAACAGAAAAAAGAAAATCAATCAGTTCAGGATATGGAACAGGATAAGAGGCAGGATCATCCTTAAACCCTAAATCCTACCCTTTTTCAACTATTTCACCGGATATTCCGTTCCACCAGGGATTGAGTCTCTTTTTACAAAGAAGAACTTGGATTGCCAGTTATCCTCGTTCCTGGTGGCACGAAGTATCAGCGGTCGGGGGAGGTGGAATAAAATAAAAATCTACATGATCCATGGCATCTAAGCCGGTAAGCTAGGGGAAGATCATGAACAGAAAGGTCAGGGATGTGGTTTCTCTTGATCTGGTCAAGAACAGACAGAACACGCCAAAGCATTGGCATTGTTTGGCTGAAGGAGATTTTTGTGATATTGAAGAATTCGGTGATAAAGTCCGGAAAGGGGAATTGTAACCCTAGGGTGAAAGGAAAGGCACTGATGTAACAACTCTCATCAAAAGTCATATTTATTTAATTAAATTGTCCAATGGGAAACCCTAATTGAGAAACCCAAGTGATTCTGCATAATCCCTAAAATTTTCAGAATAGTTGGAATTAGAATCAGGGCCCCTAAAAATCAAGGGGGGGGGGGGTAAACCCTAATTCACGATTATCATTAGAATGCGTTGTCTAAATTGAAAATTCTCGAACTATCAACTCAGCAGGCCTATACCAGTGACAAGCCTACCCTACTCTACTTTGACATCCCAGGCGACACGTGACAGGGACCATGTATTCTGTCGCGACACGCGGGAGATGTCAATTTAGGGTATAAATACAGGGGCTTGGGACTTGCTTCCTGGCTTCAGTTCGATGTTAAAATTCTTTACGTACACAAAGTTAGACACTGTTTACTACAAAAACACACACTGATCACGAAGTGCTGCCGCAATTCAGGGTAATAACTCGATCGCTGCTACGATTCAATGTCCGATCGATTAAACTATCCAATGGATGTTTAAGTGCTGCCCACATTAGGGTTTATGCTTTGTCATTCGTTGTTAAATCGATGGATGTTTAAGTATCGCACTTTGTCATTCGTTGTGAAGGTTTTAATCTCGTGAGTTATCGTAAATGCTGTATTAAGTTACTAACCTAGTTTGTGTGCATGATTATTTAAACTAGGTTATCAAGGCTAATCAGTAGGCTAAGCTCAGTTAAATCTGCAATGTGAGTCATTCTCTTTTTATCAAATTACTTTCAAAAGCATGTTTATTTTCAAGGTTATAATTACAGGGATTAAGTCTTTGTAATCACCATATTACAGCCAGTATGTGGGGTTTTGTATACATTACTTGATAATCTTCACCATTGGACAACGAGTTAGCCAATGGGTGATATGACCATAGTCATAGAAACGAGTCGAGTGACAAATACCGAGGGTAGTTGGTTTGATATCTGAAACATTGTAATTGCTCTTAATACTGTAAATTATAACAAATGTGTCGTTTTAATAAATAAGAATGATTCACTCAGTATTTCCCTCTGACAAAACCTTTTTCAAACATGTTTCAGGTGATCTGTTGTGATCCAAGAAAAGTGCCGCGAAGCACTATCAGCTTAAGGAAGTGGCTCAATATAAAATAAAGAAACATGTTTTGTAAAATAAAAGATTTCTTCGTGAAATCTCAAGATTGTAAATTACTCGGGTTTTATCCCGAGTTGTGAAATAAAATAATCGGGAAATATTTCAGTTTTTAAAAGATCCTGAAGAAACTTCCGCTGTTAAATAAATACCACGGGATTTCTGTCCCGCGGCTCCTGAAACAGGTCAAACCGGGTCGGGGGCCGTGACAGAAATAAGGTGGTATCAGAGCCACTGATTTAAGCCTATTAAGTATTTAGAAATACTTAAAAAAAATTTACTGATTGCCAATTATGTGATTATTAACTGATTATTTGTTAGTTACAGTATGGGTAAACAAAAGCTGTCAAACATCTATCTTAAACTAGATAGGTCATCCAACGAGAAGGGAAGTTCATCCCAAACAAAACCTTATGTAATTCCTGAAGAAGGAATATTTGTCCGTAAAGCACAGTATGAAGACCCACTTTCTCCTAATAAAAGAAGTTTGATTATTAGGAAAAGTCAGGAGGAAATAAGGAAAAACCGAGAGAAGAAAGTTAAACAGGAAACCCATGAATTAATCAATAAATCACCCTGGGAGGACAAGTTAGATAAGAAATGTGCAGATCTGTATATGCTAGCCACAGTAGCAGAAAATGCAAATCTTTAAATACTCTAACTCAAGTTTTAGCACCTTTATTTATTTACAATCCATAAACCTTATTCAGTAAATAAATAAGTTCACAGTAAATTGTAGTATATTTTACTTGTCAATTGTCTTATGTATGGTATGCAATAATATTTAAAGATTATCTATGAAATTTTGTTATTTTATTTTAACATTTGGTATGTATTTTGCATATATGCTAAACAACATGAATGAGATATCTGAAGCTTTAGAAAATCTTAACCTCTATCCCGTTAAGATAGAAGTTTCCAAGGAATTCACCGGTTACTTCGCTGATAAAGAAGAACCCATGGAATTTCAGTCCAAACCACTGGCAAAACCTAAACCCAAGAAAAGAAGCAGATTTGTGGGCTGGAGGCGTGTACGTAGGAAAAAGCCAGCAACAAGAAAGGTTACCAAAACTGAAGAACCAAAAGATAAAGGAAAAGGGGTAGAAATTGAGGAAAATGTTAATCAAGTAGAGATAGAAGCTGAGAAGAGTTTTAAGCAAACAGAAAGAGAAGTCGGAGAAAGTTCTAGACAAAAACAGAAAATGACTCCCTGGGAAGTTTTAGATCATAAACTAGTAATGAGTGACCTCATCGGACCTGCCGATGGAAACCTTGAACCAGCTAATCCAAACCTTATATTTACTGAAGAAGATCTTTTCAACTACCCACTAGAAGCTCCAATTCCAATCAATCTGGAACCTGCTATTCCAGATCCTATTGTCCAACCTCAACCACTACCAGTAGAATTAGATGAATGGTGGACAACTGATTGGCAATACCAAAATATTTTAAACAACCCTGATACATTTTTCCCGCAAGTTGACCCAGAACCTCCACTATACCCAACTATGAGCCCGGAGAATCTGACTGAACTTCGTCTCTGGGGCGAAGAGTTAATTAATGCAGGAAATAGGATTAGGGATGTTGGAGAAAGAGTTACTTGGAAGTACGACGAAAGGGAGCGTCGTTTTTAAGAAATTAGCTGACCAGATAATGGGAGTTTGCAGGAATATTTGTTTAATAAATAATCATAAGAACCAGTATGTGTAATAATTTAACAATAAAACGTTGTATGATAATCGTGTGTACGAGGCATAATATAATATATAGAAATGAAACTCGGGAAACCGATAACTTTTGGTTATACATGTTAATGTGATTATGTGCAAACTGTTTTATTATATTTGTATTTATACTAATTATTTATATAAAATTTATTTACCAGATGCCAAATGTTGGTAATGAACCAGTTAACGAAGTTAATCAATCTGAACAACATCAGGAGGATCGATTTATGACTAGACAAGATATAGAAAATATTGTGGCTCAAGGAATAGCTAATGCTATTCCAGCAATAGCCGTTGCTGTCCAGAAACCTGTTGAACCTCAACAAATCATTCCGAGTAAACGTATTTCTGAAGATAACTTCAGTAATAGCGTAAATGGAGGCAATGATCATATTAATTATGATAATGAACCACGACAAGCTCCGCTCCCTAAGAAAATGAAAACTGCAACGCCTGGTTGCACTTTCAAAGAATTTCTTGCTTGTAAACCCACTGAATTTGCAGGCAATGAAGGAGCAACTGCATCACTGCGTTGGTTAGAGAAAACCGAGGCAGTAATTGCAATAAGTAAATGTGCTCAGGATGATCAGGTCATGTATGCATCAAATCTTTTTAAAGAAGGAGCATTAGAATGGTGGAACACTGTGTTACAATCAAAAGGAAGAATAATAGCTTATACCATGAATTGGGAAGAATTTAAGAGTCTTGTAGAAAGAAAATTCTGTCCCGAGTATGAAAAGGAACAAATGACAAATAAGTTCCTAAATCATCGGATGATGGGTGTAGATTGTCGCGGTTATACTTCGACATTCTTTGAATATGCTAGAGTGGTACCAACACTGGCTTCGCCAGAGCCGGTACTCATTTCTTGCTACATTTGGGGACTGATTAGTGAAATCCGCAATATCGTTAAAGCTGCAAGACCTCGCACCATTGACGATGCTGTGGAATTAGCTAACACCCTAACTGACGAACTGGTACGTACACAAGATGAAAACAAGAAGAAAGAATTGGCTCAGAAAATTACCCAAGGATTTCGTACGGGTAATAATAGCAACTTCAAGAGAAGAGGAACGAGAAAATCCTCAACTCTGCCATTCTGCAAGAATTGTAAAAGAAAACATTATGGAAGATGTAATGTAACCTGCAATTTTTGCAAAATGGTAGGACATCGTGAAGAAGACTGCAGAAAGAAAACAACGATCTGCTATAACTATGGAGAAAAGGGACATTTTAGACCAGAATGTCCTAAATTAATTAAACCAGCAGACAACAAAGCCAAGACAACCGATGGAGCTACTAAGAAGAATGTCCGAGCCTTTCAGTTAACTACTCAGGAAGCCGAGTTAATCCCAGATGTGATAGCTGGTACATTCTTAGTTCACAACATTTACGCCAAAGTATTATTTGACTCTAGTGCAAACCAAAGTTTTATAAATACTTCATTCTGTCAAGCTCTTAATTTACCTTTAACCAATATTAGGCAGATTTTTACAGTTGAAACGGCAGACGGAAATTCAGTTAAAATAGATAAAGTTTTGCAGGAAGAAAATATAGAATTTTTAGGACATAAATTCTCTGCAAATCTATTACCTATGAAATTAGCTGAATTCGATATTGTATTAGGAATAGATTGGTTAGTAGCCAACCATGCTCGAATTCTTTGTGATAAGAATTCCATAGAAATACAGACACCCACTGGAGAAGTAATCAAGATTACAGGAGATAAACCACGTAGGCCCATGAAGTTCATATCAGTAATGAAAGTTGCTAATTATGAACGAAAACAAGGAATAGTATATATGATTTCAGTAATCATTAGTACTAAGGGTAAAGAACTTAAGGAAATTCCTGTAGTCTCAGAGTATCCAGATGTATTCCCAGAAGAGTTACCAGGATTACCCCCAGATAGGGAAGTAGAATTTAGGATTCATCTAATTCCAGGAACTACACCGATAGCCAAGGCACCTTATCGGTTAGCACCCACAGAAATGTTAGAACTGAAAAAGCAATTAGATGAATTACTAAGTAAAGGATTCATACAACCTAGTTCATCCCCGTGGGGAGCACCAGTATTATTTGTTAAGAAAAAGGATGGTTCAATGAGAATGTGTATCGATTATAGAGAATTGAATAAGGTTACAATTAAGAATCGATACCCATTACCTAGGATTGATGATCTGTTTGATCAACTTCAAGGAGCTAGATATTTTTCTAAGATAGACTTACGCTCCGGATATCATCAATTGAAAGTACAAGAAGAAGACATACCTAAAACTGCTTTCAGAACTAGGTATGGTCATTACGAGTTTACAGTCATGCCCTTTGGGTTAACAAATGCACCTGCTGCATTCATGGACATGATGAATAGGATCTGTAAACCATATTTGGATAAATTTGTAATTGTTTTTATAGACGATATACTTATTTATTCCAAAAGTCAGAGAGAGCATTGTGAACACCTTCATGCACTCTTAACTTTGTTAAGAAAAGAAAAGCTTTATGCCAAATTTTCGAAGTGTGAATTTTGGTTGCAAGAAGTGCAATTCTTAGGACACATGGTAAATCACGAAGGTATTCATGTAGATCCTGCTAAAATAGAGGCAATTACTAATTGGAAGGTTCCACAAACTGCAATGGAAATTAGAAGTTTTATAGGTTTAGCTGGCTATTATAGACGGTTTATTAAGGATTTTTCCAAGATAGCTGTACCATTAACTAAGCTAACCTGTAAAGCAGTTAAGTTTGAATGGGGACCTAAACAAGAAGAAGCTTTTAGGTAGCGTTTGGTATGAAGGAATAGAAGGCGGAATGGAATGGATTATTCCGATGGAATGAAAAGAAACATGTTTGGTTATCATGTGGTTATGGAATGGAGCATTACACATGGAATGCAAACCTTCCAAATATAACATTTTTCATTCCTTTGTAAGATGGTGTTTTTTTTTCAATCCTTCAAGGAATGGAAAGAAATATTATTATTATTGTCTTTAATAACCCACAGTCGTCATTTACCTCCGCTGTCACACGCCACCACCTCCGCCGCCACCAACGGGCGACACCACTACCGACACAACCACCATCGTTACTACTGTTGCCGCCATCCACCCACCGTTGTCGTCACCCACTTTCCCCGCCACCACCACCACCCACCTCTACCCCAACCGTCACCCACCTCCACCCCAACCGTCACCCACCTCCGCCCCTGCTGTCACCCGCCACCACCCACATCTGCCCCTGCTGTCACCCATTGCCGACACATCCGCCCCCGCCGTCACCCACCACCACCCACCACCCCCGCCTCCGCCTTCACCCGCTACCACCTCCACCACCAACCACCACCTCTGGTGTCACCCACCACCATTGTCGTCGCCGCTACCTACCTCCCCTCCAACCACCTACCCCTGCCCCAGCCACCACCCACCTTTGTTGTCACCCACCATCACCACCTCCGACCACCGCTACAATTGCCACCTATCACCATCCACCACCATCGACTACCATCACTCACCACCGATTTTATTCCTTCATCTGTTCTTTCCTAACAAACAATACAAATTAATAATTCATTTCATTCTCACATGGATACCAAACAAGACATGGAATGGTAATGATTCATTCCATTACATCGTCCATTCCATTCCCCCGTCCATTCCATTCCATTGTCTATTCCATTACGCCAAACCAAACAGACCCTTAGAATCTTGAAACAGAAATTAACCAATGCTCCAATCTTGGCCTTACCAGAAGGAACTGAAGATTTTGAAGTATATTGTGATGCTTCAAAACTAGGATTTGGATGTGTGCTTATGCAACGCAAGAAGGTAATTGCGTATGCTTCAAGACAATTGAAAAAGCACGAAGAAAATTATACAACTCATGATTTAGAATTAGGAGCTGTAATTTTTGCCCTTAAAATATGGAGACATTATCTGTATGGAAGTAGGTTTACTGTCTATACGGATCATAAAAGTTTAAAATATATTTTTGGGCAAAAAGAGTTAAACATGAGACAAAGAAGATGGATGGAAATCCTAAGTGACTACGACTGTGATATTCAGTATCACGAAGGAAAGGCAAATGTAGTTGCAGATGCCTTAAGTCGTAAGTACCATGAGAAGCAACGACGGGTTCATGCTCTTAGATTAAATCTACAATTAGATTTAATGGAACAAATAAAGAATGTTTAGGAAACAGCAATCCAAGATGATGCTGAAGGAATGAAGGGACGAATAAAAGAATTAGAGCAAGGAGCTGATGGAATTTGGAGATTCCACAAAAGCAGAATATGGGTACCTAAGCATGGAGAATTAAGAAATAAGATTCTAGAAGAAGCCCATAAATCTAGGTATACTATGCATCCAGGAAACAATAAGATGTACCAAGATTTAAGAAAGAATTTTTGGTGGATAGGCATGAAAAAGGATATAGCTAGATATGTTTCTAAATGTCTTACTTGTTCACAAGTTAAGGCAGAACATCAGAAACCTTCAGGTCTACTACAACAATTAGAGATGCCTGTATGGAAATGGGAACTTATAACAATGGATTTTGTTACTAAGTTACCCAAAACAAGAAAAGGTAATGATGCGATTTGGGTAATTGTGGATCGATTAACCAAATCAGCTCACTTTCTACCAATGAAAGAAACCTTTAGCATGGAAAGACTAGCAAAATTATATGTAGATGAAGTCGTATCTTTACATGGAGTTCCACTCTCCATTGTATCAGATAGAGATAGTCGTTTCACTTCTCATTTCTGGAAAAGTTTCCAGCAAGCTATGGGAACACGACTCAATCTGAGTACTGCATATCATCCCCAAACAGAGGGACAAAGTGAAAGGACGATCCAAACTCTTGAAGACATGCTCAGAGCATGTGTAATAGATTTTGGTGGAAATTGGGATGATCATTTACCATTAATTGAATTCTCCTATAACAATAGCTATCATTCAAGTATTGAAACCGCCCCATTTGAAGCACTGTACGGAAGAAAGTGCAGAACTCCAGTTTGTTGGGCAGAAATAAGAGAAAGTCAATTGTCAGGTCCTGAAATAGTGCAAGAGACGACTGATAAGATTACACAAATCAAGGAAAGGCTAAAAACGGCTCGAGATCGTCAGAAGAGTTATGCAGACAGTTGATGCAAGCCATTAGAATTCCAAGTTGGAGACAGAGTAATGTTGAAAGTTTTTCCTTGGAAATTAGTTGTTAGATTTGGTAAGAAAGGAAAACTAAGTCCAAGGTACGTAGGACCATTTCCAGTGATCCAACGTATAGGACCAGTTGCTTATCGTTTACAACTACCAGAAGAGTTAGCTGGAGTACATGATGTATTTCATGTATCCAATCTCAAGAAATGTCTATCGGACGAATCTCTGGTAATACCTCTTCAAGACATAGAGGTAAACGAAAAGTTAAAATTTGTTGAAAGACCTCTTCAGATAGAAGACAGAAAAGTGAAGTTTCTCAAGCACAAACGACTAGTGCTAGTTAAAGTAAAATGGGATTCAAAGAGAGGACCTGAATACACTTGGGAGCTGGAATCAGAAATGAAGCGAAAGTATCCTCATTTATTCCAGTAAATCTCGAGGACAAGATTTTTATTAAGGTGGGGAGAATGTAACAACTCTCATCAAAAGTCATATTTATTTAATTAAACTGTCCAATAGGAAACCCTAATTGAGAAACCCAAGTGATTCTGCATAATCCCTAAAATTTTCAGAATAGTTGGAATTAGAATCAGGGCCCCTAAAAATCAAGGGGGGGGGGGGGGGTAAACCCTAATTCACGATTATCATTAGAATGCGTTGTCTAAATTGAAAATTCTCGAACTATCAACTCAGTAGGCCTATACCAGTGACAAGCCTACCCTACTCTACTTTGACATCCCAGGCGACACGCGATAGGGACCATGTATTCTGTCGCGACACGCGGGAGATGTCAATTTAGGGTATAAATACAGGGGCTTGGGACTTGATTCCTGGCTTCAGTTCGACGTTAAAATTCTTTACGTACACAAAGTTAGACACTGTTTACTACAAAAACACACACTGATCACGAAGTGCTGCCGCAATTCAGGGTAATAACTCGATCGCTGCTACGATTCAATGTCCGATCGATTAAACTATCCAATGGATGTTTAAGTGCTGCCCACATTAGGGTTTATGCTTTGTCATTCGTCGTTAAATCGATGGATGTTTAAGTATCGCACTTTGTCATTCGTTGTGAAGGTTTTAATCTCGTAAGTTATCGTAAATGCTGTATTAAGTTACTAACCTAGTTTGTGTGCATGATTATTTAAACTAGGTTATCAAGGCTAATCAGTAGGCTAAGCTCAGTTAAATCTGCAATGTGAGTCATTCTCTTTTTATCAAATTACTTTCAAAAGCATGTTTATTTTCAAGGTTATAATTACAGGGATTAAGTCTTTGTAATCACCATATTACAGCCGATATGTGGGGTTTTGTATACATTACTTGATAATCTTCACCATTGGACAACGAGTTAGCCAATGGGTGATATGACCATAGTCACAGAAACGAGTCGAGTGACAAATACCGAGGGTAGTTGGTTTGATATCTGAAACATTGTAATTGCTCTTAATACTGTAAATTATAACAAATGTGTCGTTTTAATAAATAAGAATGATTCACTCAGTATTTCCCGCTGACAAAACCTTTTTCAAACATGTTTCAGGTGATCTGTTGTGATCCAAGAAAAGTGCCGCGATGCACTATCAGCTTAAGGAAGTGGCACAATATAAAATAAAGAAACATGTTTTGTAAAATAAAAGATTTCTTTGTGAAATCTCAAGATTGTAAATTACTCGGGTTTTATCCCGAGTTGTGAAATAAAATAATCGGGAAATATTTCAGTTTTTAAAAGATCCTGAAGAAACTTCTGCAGTTAAATAAATACCACGGGATTTCTGTCCCGCGGCTCCTGAAACGGGTCAAACCAGGTCGGGGGCCGTGACAACTGAAGCATATCCACTCGTTGGAGACCATATCCGACCGGATTTCCCGGTCAAACGGTCGAAATACGGTTCCTTCCGGGAAGATGCCGGAGGATTTCAAGGCCGACAAGTGAGCACTATCAAAGGTACATGTTTCCTTCTTCGGTTCTTGGAGAAGGTTCTGTTGGATGAATGTGGGAGCCGAATCACCGGAACTGGATCTTGTTTGTCTCGGCATTTGATTGATTGAATTTTTGACCGGAGAAAAGAAGGATGAAGATGAAGATTAGAGAGAGAATGTTACCTTTTTCCTTATCGGTTTTGATTAAAAAAGAGATGAAAATGAGAAGATATAGGGTGCAATGAGTAAATATAGGCTGAGTAGTTGCAAACGGTCACATCATACGTCTTATCTCTTAATTGCATCGATCTTGGTGAAAAAAGTAACCGTTAGTGGTGAGGATACTAAACGGTAACATTTTTGGGGACAATTGTTATGGGCGAAATTCTGAGCCCATATCCTGAGAAATATCTTGGATTATATATTGGTTATATGATATCTGTTCACATCCGGGATGCTGATTCAGGATATTGGTAACATCCTAAATGGTATCCTCAGGATCACTAACGGATTATGTGCAGGTACGTGGGTTGGAAGCTAGCAACGTTCACAAGGAATTATTTCGCGGAAGACTCGGTCCAAGCCGTTCGAATAAAGACGTTGGTGCCGTATTACTCGGTCTACAACGTTTACAATGGAATATTCGGAGTATCCCATATTTATAGGAATTATCGTTTGTAATTTGTTACTATAAATAGGTGGGTATACCAGATCGAATAGGACGACACATGAACACTCGCTACACTCTTACACTTGTTCTCTAGCAATTTTCACTTTCACACAAAAGCATTGTAACACTTAGCGATCTGGTCTATATCCTGCACTGTATCCTGAAGTTTAAAGCAATAAGAAGAACAAGGCAGCTGCGATTGTCAGCTCCCGAGGTTTTATGCCGGCGATCTAGATTGATCAAGGGCTTTCCTCGTACATCTCGTGTCACATCCTTTACTTTTTGCTCATTGTTTGATCGTAGATACAGCTCAATATCCTGAGCCGTATCCTGAATACTGTTTTTCCAAACAACTTAACAAGCATATTTTGAACACACTTTTTAGCACACTACCTCACTTAACTAATTTGATCACTAAATTGCTTCGGTAATTTTTGACCAAAACAGTAACTACCTTAGAGAAATTGACGACTCACTGGCGGACTAATAGGGACGAGTAATATAAACTCTTTAAACTATCTAATTAATTAATACTATATTCTGGCCTCGATTGGCGTTTCCCTGCTGATTCAAAGTGGAAGGACCAAGTGTGTTATGATTCGAACCAAGATACTTCTTATTACCCCATGGTAATATCTAGTTTACGAAGTATCAAGAGGTATGTTGATTTTAAACACGCATTTTTCTATTATTGATTATTACCTTTTCAATTTCTTATTCATTTTTCTTTTGAGCCATGTTTAAAACTTTTACTTTTGGATTTGACTAGACGTTAACGACTCGGTACTAATATTCTTGTATCTTGGACGACCTTGGTATCTTACCATCACTGTATTACACCAATGATTGGTGCACTTGTCCACCGAGAGTTGTAGTGTGATAGTAATTTATCATGTTTTAAAAATATTAAAACTTAAATTAGTGAATACAACAACTAAAATTAGCCATCTTTTTATAAGCACACCCAACCATGTCAGGCCAGCTATGCGTAAACTTTTCGAAAAGTTACTTGAAAGCGGGTCCGTTCCTTTCTCAGTTAATACAACAAAAGGTTGGTCGTGGAGATACAACTTTTTCGTATGATATTTGGACGGGAACCTTGGCACTAAAAGATGTCTATTCTAGACTTTTTGCTCTAGAAATGGACAAACAACGCTTGGTTTTACATCTATTTGGCACAAATGCATGGAATTGGAGAAGAACTATTTGTGGTGGATGTGACCAAACACAACTCGAAGACCTTAAATCAAAGCTTGACATGATGGGTCTTAATTCTCTGTCGGATACTTTGTTGTGGAATTTCAATGGCATTGATTTCTTTTCTGTTTAGTCTACCCGATTATTGATTGATGATTTTAGATCTCTGTTGGAAATAAATTCCTCGAAAAGTAAATATTAATGCCTGGAGGGTGATGTGGAATAGATTTCGTACTAGATGTAATTTGAATAAAAAAGGAATCGATATTCCTTCATTACTTTGTCCTTTGTGTCGTGATGAATCTAAATAAATAGAGCACATCTTTGGTACATCCAAGTTGGCGAATAGTTTATAGGATCTCATCTCTGCTCTCTGGTTGAACCTCCATTTAGTTCTCTTTGGATTGTAATCCTTCCGCGGTCATCGATTAGAATTCATCTTTGATCAAACAAAAGAAAGAATTTTAGGTTCCATTACTTTGTTACATGGTGGGCGACATGAAAAAAAAAGAAGAAGAATAAAATAGGTTTACAGATCAATAATCTCAAAGCACTTTGTATGAAGATGTGAAGACGTTTTCTTTTCATTGGATTACAACTACAGCGAACAAACAATTGGGATTTAATGCTTTTAAACCCTATAATGTATTTGTCTTTTTAGTTGTTTTGTCTAGCTTCTGGCTAAATTTTTCTTTTATTAATCAAATTCCTGCGTTCCAAAAAATACACTATATGTTTTAAAAGTTGTAATTACTTCTTTTTGTCCTCTATGTTATCAGTAAAGTCATACAAAATTTATAACTCATTAAAACATCAAATAGATAGCATGACACGAGAAAAAAAGTCTAGTAATTAGTAGTAGACAAAATAAAGTCATACAAAACAAAGACCCGTTAAAACCTTAAACCACAACACCTTTATTCTTAACAAAATCTCAACCACCTAACTATGACCTTAAGCTTCCTACATCCCACCACGGGAACCGGTGTAACTACCGCCGGGCATGAACAACACAGACTCCTGTCTATTGTACTTGAGTTTCTGTGCATCTTCCCTCGACAACTGGTATGCATTCGCTAGGACATCCACAGGCAATGCTCTCATGACAGAGGTCCTTCCGGCCAAGGTGTTCATTATCGTGTTGTCGTTGGTCCTGAAAGAAATCCACTTAGACCCTTGTTCGCCAGCTGTTTCACCACTGCGAAATTCTGTGGCACCACCACGAGTTGTTGTTCTTGGAGAACGTCGTTGAACACCTCTTGACCCTGGTCGTTCACTATCTGAATCCTCATGTATCCGTCTGTCACGTAGATTATGTTGTGGGCATTCATTATCCAGTGCGGTGACACTATGGCATTCTGTAAAAATTACTTCAGATAAATAAATATTTTTTACTAACTACAAAGTTACACCAATGTACATAGTTTATTATTTTTTATAAAATTTATAAACCATAAAATCGAGAAACTTTAGTTGAGTCTAAATGTATTACATAGGTTCTTACCCTGTGGAGAACACCTCTTTCGGCGCTGAGTTGCAAATGCTGAAGAATGGGGAACTTGAAGCTGTTGAGACGTGTGCAACGGCCGGTTTGCGGGTTGTAAAGGTCGGCTTCCGAAGGATCGTCGATGTTCACCCGGAGTTTCATCGAGCAAATGGTTTCTTCTACACCATTGGCTCGGGGACCACCACGGTATTCTTGTTCTTCACGGCGCATTGGTGGCTGGATAACTTGAAGGCCTTTTTCCTCGAAGACAATGTGTCCCCTCTGGTCACTTTCACCACGGAGCAACTCTGCGGTCTCGTGATCTACATTAAACGACTCGGCAATAGTTTCGGTTGTGAACCCCTTGAAAATGTTGTCGGAGCCCTTTTTAAGTGATCGGTCTTGTTGTAGATTTCCCCATGATCTTGGTTGTTCTATTTGTTGCACTTGTTCTCCTTGTGAGTTTCCGGCTAGGAAGAATCTCTGCAACAAGAAACAATTTTGATGATCAACAATGGTGGTGATTCTTGAATATTGATTTTGATGACAAATTATGTTGGTTTTTGTTCTAATATGAGCATTAAAATTAACCATGAGTTTTGGTTTTACAAAAAAGCATGGTTGAAAGCCAATGATCTCTAGATCAAGTGGTGGAGGGCTTGCATTTCTCTTGAGAGATGCAGGTTCGACTCCCACTTGGTGCAGAGTGAGGCACTGGTGGGCAATGATAGGAGACCCAAGGAAACCTGGATTGGATCCTTGAGCCAAACGGGTTTTACCGGTAATTTCACCGTCGTGCCTACGGGCGGGTGGATTATCGGGTTTTCCCCGGAATTGGTGGTGGACTCGGGTTACTCTCCGAGTACTCCGTTTGTCCAGTGGGTACCCCGAGAGTGCTCGGTATTGAGTTTGTTGGCCGTTCAAAAAAAAAAAAAAAGCATGGTTGAAAGCTTTTAAGTGGCTAGGGGGGCCCTCCCCTACCAGTTTTTTTCTCAATAGTGTAAATTTACGCGTATTTCGTACGAAAATTATATAACATATCGAGTCCATACCCATGAATTGATTTTGCCAAAAATTCCCGCCCCCTGATTTTCTTGAGACCCCCTCTGATATATTTGTTCAAGTTCCGCCACTAAAAAATGTGTTAAGGAGGACTAGAGCTCCCCCACTAAAAAATGTGTTAAGTAGGACTAGAGCGAATCTTTTTTTTTTCTTGTAAATAGAAATTTTAATTGTTTAATCTTGTTTGCTAAATCATTTTTGGTGTATTGAGGTTTATTAAGAAACATTAATTAGCTTTTCTTATATATATTACATTTGAAAGAATCAAAATACGAAAAAATATTAAATAAGGTAGACAAATCACATTGAAAAAGTGAAACTTTTGCTTTGTATATACCAAAACCCTTATTTGTAGAAAAAAAAACCACTCAATTCTTATATACAATTTTAATTAGGATTTCTTTTTTATCAAAAGTTTGGACTGAACAAATCAAAATACTTGGAAAATATGCATATAGACAAGTTATTGTAAAAGTGAAACATTTTCTTTTATTGTATAACCCAAACCCTAAAAAAAATTCATGCCCATAAGGGGGATGGGGTGCCGTGATGGCACCTCCATCACTTGTGGAATGCAAGGGAACACCGCCGCCACCCCTTTTTATCACTCGTCAATTTTAAAACGCGTTGAGATTTTCACGCGTGAAGAACATGCAATTTAGTTTTGTTTTTTTTTAATGATTTTAATAATGTGTGGTGAGTGATGGACATTTCCACTAAAAACCATCACTAGTGATGGAATAAATCTAGATGACATGGCGGAAATTGAATGGATGTTGTGAGTGATGAGTGATGGGCGCCCCTAAAAATGAGGTCTACAGCGGACTTTTTTTCTTATATACTTTCTGTACGTTAAAAAAATTATGACAATCAAATGTTCATAACATACAGCTGTATGTTAAGAACATTTGATTGTCATAATTTTCTTAACGTACAAAAAGTATATACTCTTTAACTACCAAAGTAGTTATATTATAAGATGACCATTTTTAAAATATAAACAAAATTAAAAGTATAAAGTAAAACATGAAACACTATACAAGTATATATAAATTAGGCTGTTTCCAGTTTACTTACCTTGTAGCTTGGATCAAGTTGGTTAGCATAGTTTGTGCTGTCAAGTAAAGCAATGATGACAAGCTCATCTTGTCCATTGTTGTTAAGCCAGTGTGCAGCTCCGGTAGGGATGGCCACCACATCTCCTTGCCAAAACTGGTGGATCTTCTGGTGGCGATCCGTAAACGCGCTTCCGCCTTTACGTCCTTCAAATTGTTCGGTCGATGCTTCATATGTCTCCGGGCAACCAGGCAACATCACCCCTTGAATACCACTTCCTATGTATCCCAACCAATAAAATTTAAAATTCAAAATCATGCTTTCTCTTTACATATGTTTACTTTTAAGGTTTTATTCAAATCATATGTTTTATATTTGAATATGATCTAAGATAGTTTAAATTTTGATGTGTTAAGAAATTGTTGATGCATTATTTTGGTGTCTGTAATTTGTCTTTATTATCGTTGTATTTAATACGGTCTTTTAACGTTTATCGAGTCTGTATTCGCCGTCGACCAAGTCAGATATCCTCCTATCCTACTTGTGTCCGACAAGTTGTCTCTGTTTGTTATGTAATGTTAAAAGAACAATGCATGTTGCATTTGGTTATTATGTTTGTTTATGTGTTTATGTTGTTTTGCTGCAAAGTGTCTAACAGTTTGCAGCACACACAAAATGCAGCCTTCGACGAAACTACATGACGAAACCCCCAAATGACCAAAACCCCAAGGTTTCGTCATGATGGATGATGAAACTCCTAGAGTTTCGTTGTTCAGAAGGTTTCATCAGGCCCATTAGAGGTTTCGTCAAGCCCAAATGAGGTTTCGTCTACTGTTGGGCCTGGGCTGCTATATAAACACCTCATAGTTTCACTTTGAAACTATGAGAGCATAACCATTCTGAAAGTCTACTGTCAAACTGTGTGTGTATTTGTTTGATCATTGTTATCATCCCGTTAATCAATTGACTGTGATTCATTGGTTATTTCGTGTTATTACTATCTATGTTTGGTTTGGCATAGTCACGGGGATTCCACACTCGTGACCGTGTTTGTGATAAACAAGTGGTTTGGTTTCGTTATCGATCCTCAGAAATCGGGACCTACAAGTGGTATCAGAGCATTGGCTCTTATCCTTGTTTAAAATCCAACATAGTTCGGTTTTCATCAAGTGTTAAAACTGGTTATTGTTGTTTTTCTGAAAATTGTTCTTGAAAAGTTCATGTATTTCTGGAAAATTTTTCATAAAAACTGTTGATCTTGTTGGTTTGCTAAAAAGTTTTATCAAAAACCTCGTTAGTTTTATTGTTCACGTGATAAACCGGGTTTTTAGTGAAAGTTTTAAGCAAATATCGTGTTTCGGAAAGTTATTCAGTGACCGGAAAGTTCATTGTTCTGGGTTTGGTCTTCATATCTTCATAAGAACCTTCAAAGTGTTCTTAGATATTCTTGTAATTTAAAATTAAAAGATAAATTGGAAATTGATAGAAGGATTAAAATATTATGACCATACTTTTTTGGTAAAATAGGTATGTTGTGAATTGAAATCGGGTGTATTGTGTCAGTAAACAGATAAGATTTGATTTGAAAAATCTCACCAACTTTCACCAACTGTCTGTGAACCTTATCTCGAAGAAACCTAGAAGCGACGAAACCCCTTGAGTTTCGTCACAAGGAACTTCGACGAAACCCTTGAGTTTCGCCATAAGCAACTTCGACGAAACCCCTAGAGTTTCGTCAAAGGTACTTCGACGAAATTTCTGAGTTTCGTGGGAAGAGTTTCGTCGTGTCATTTGTCAATTTTAAACAGAGGACTTGCAAAAGTGATTTAACATTGTGTTTTCAAGTGTGTAATCAGGTATTATCATTCATATATCAAATATGAGTAGTACAAGTCCTTGGGATTGGAGTACGGACCCACGACCAGGTCAAGATCAAACCTCGACAGCCGCGTGGTTAAGGAATGTCATGCCTCCACAATCTATAAGTGCAAGTCAATGGGCATTGGTGTCAAATCAAAATCAAAGCATTCAAAATTTATTGCTTAGTGAGAGTTAGACGGGTAGCAACAATGGCCCGCCAAAGTTGAATCACATGAATGACTATCCATCATGGAAGGGTCGTTTCCATACTTACGTTCTAGGGAAAAACACAGAATTATGGACGTGTTTCACCTCTCTATACAACACAGCCCTTGAAGAAGCAGGTTCAAGTGCGGCGACATTGGCGAATATGCTTGAAGACGACAAGAAAGCATATGATTTAGAGAAGAAGGCGTTTGCTATTCTAACACAAGCTCTTCACAAAGACATCTATCATCAATTCTCTTATTGCACAAGCACGAAAGCTTTATGGGATGCATTGGAAGCGAGAGGAGAAGGAAATGCAGCTACTAGAAAGACACGCTATGATCTATTGAAGAAAGAGTTTGAATCATTTCAGTTCTTGGAGAATGGAACCCTAAATGATATGACTACACGTTTTTATCATTTGATTAGTCAAATGTATTCTTATACTATTCTTGCAACTCAACAGGAAATGGTTGTACGGTTTGCTGATGCTCTACCTCCAAAGTGGAGTCCTTTCATTGAACTCTTAAAACACACGGGCGTCCTGGATGCTGTTAGTATCTACGAGTTCGTTCAAAAGTTGGAGCATAAGAACGAAGAGGAAATTCGGAAAGCTAAAAGGATTGCAGTTCCTCAAAACACTGAAATGTATCTGAATGGTTTTAATCCTTCAGCTAGTTCTAGTTCCGTTCAGCAACCGAAGCTTCAGACGGCGTTTATGTCAAATACAAGCTCTTTTCCGTTTCCTCAATCAGCTCCACCTCAGGTTTTCGATCCAAGTGCTTATCATCCGCCAACGCATATGATTGCTCAAGCTCATGCTTTTTCTAAACCTCAACTAGATCCGAGTGCATGGCTACCAACACTCCAACCTCCACCTCAAGTTACCACTACTCAACCTCAGTTCGATCCAAGTGCTTATTTTCCACAATCTCAACCCCAAGCCCAACCACAACAACAACAGCAAGCATATTATACCAACAATCCTCCACCCCAAAACACCAACACAGTCAGAGTTGATACCTCAAACCTCTCGAAAGTTAGCATTGAAGTAGCAAAGGAACATATGGAACTCATCAATACTATGGTCAGTGCGTACAGCGGATTGGTCGCATGTCAAATTGAAAACATCAATATGACCAATGAAGATTATCAACAAATCGACCGTGATGAAATGGAGTTAATGGATATAAAGTGGGCGTTTGCACGTGCTGTTAGAAGGGCAAAGGATTTCTTGAGTAGAACTGGAAGAACTTCGTTAGAAAGCAAGAAGGATACGAAGTACGGATTTGATAAGGATGCGGTTACATGTTTCAATTGTGGCGAAAAGGGTCACTTCAAACGTGAGTGCACCCGACCGAGCAGACAATGAAATCAAAATCCTTTCCGTAATCAGACGAGTACTTCCAATGCTAATCAAGACAATCATGAAAGAAGGATGGTAGCGGTGAATAACAACTAGAATCAGAACCAGAACCAGTCTGGACCTTCAAACACCACCAGAGCATTAGTTGTCCAAGCTGATGAAGGGTGTAATTGGTCTGCACAATTTGGGGAAGGTGATCAAGAAGGAGGAGGAACAGCTTGTTATGCAAAGATCATCAATCACATCAAGTACGTTCACAGGGAAGAATTTTCTGAAAGTGACGACAGTTCGGGTTATACCGGGAGTTCTGATGAAGAAAATTCTAATTCGGGTGGTTATAATTCGGAATCTGATGTGAAAGAAGAAGCGAGTTCTGATGTTTAAGACTTATTAAATGAAGCAGAGGAGTTGAAGAGTCAGAAATCTATTCTCATCAAGAAGGCTGAAGTCGCATCAAAAGAAATGGAGAAGTTTTTCTCAGAAGACGGATCTTTCTCTTATCAGACTGCCTTTATTGCAAATGTCTCAGCCTCTACGATTCAGGTAAAATCTGAAACTCCTGCTCCTAGTGTTTGTAATGTTTGTGCAGATTTGAAGCTTGAATCCGAAAAGGTTCATAGCCATAATCAAAGTTTGGTTATTGAGTTGTCCAAGTGCAAAGAGGCAAATATGGCTTTAGCTAGAAACGAAAAGGATTTTAAATCTGTAATTGAAACTTAAAGATAAGTGTTTCCGAAATCACCAAAACTGTTTTCAATAAACAAATTGGTATTAACAATTATATTAACATCATTGAGGAAACCAAAAAGGAGCTAGGCATTGCCAAATGCGAGCATGATGCAATCAAGCTCAAATTGAAAGGTTATTCTAACTCCCGATATGTGCTCGATAACATCATTGACGCTCAACAACTGAAGGGAAACAATAAAGGCGTAGGGTATAAGAAGTGTCCGCCCCCTTTGAGACATAATTATACTCATATGCCCGATGAAGAAGAAATGCCACATTTTGAACCCAGTGTGCCTCTTGATTATGAGGAAGTTACTACTGGCCTAGGGTTCAAATCGGACAGTTCCTCGAGTACTTCACCTGATGAAACTGAAACATCAACATCGACGAATCAAAGTGCTCCAATTATTGAGGACTATGAGTCGTCTGATGATGAATATGATGTAAGCGATCAGGATAAATCACTTGATAAATTGAAAGGAGTAGAAATTCCAATTGAAAATTACATTCTTTGTGATCCTCCTACTCCTGCTGTTCAATCAGTTGTCAAACAAGTGATAGATCCTGTCAAGGATGTCAAAGATGACAAGGAATGTGTGTCTGCTGTTAAGAGCAATAACGTGTTGTATACTTTGGTCGGAGATGTTAAAATCTATTCAGACAACGATTTTCCAATAAAAAATGTCAATCCATCTTCGATTGATAAAGTTTTTGAAGATAACACAAGTAAGTTTTTGGGAAAGACGATCCCGGGAGTTGTTGTAACTCAATGTGATCCAATTCCAAAACCTGAAATCAAAAAGCAATTTGGAAATCAAAAACAACCGACAAAGCAACAACCTATTGTTGCTAAGGGTAAATGATACGTGGTCGAAAACCGGTGCTTGTAATTGTTT